>BHFT01016360.1:0-38056 GCA_004320025.1 Laticauda laticaudata
TTTGCATGTAATGAGTCTATCTCATATATTAGGTTCACCTTTTAAGTTGCATTACTGAAATGAATGAACTTTTGCACGATATTCTAATTTTTCAAGTTTCACCTGTACCTGCCTGCCTTCATTGAGGACCTGTATACTGTATGGGTCAGGAAGGCTGAGAAAATATCTACAGACCCCTTTTATTCTGGACCCAAACTTTCACTCTTCCTCTCAGAACGCTGCTATAGACTTTGCATACTAAACAATCAAACACAAAGACAGTTTTTTCCCAAGTGCCATCATTCTGCTGAACACTTAATTACCAGAGTACTTATTATGTTTAAGGATATTTACCCATGTACTATGGCTATACTACTATTATCCTTTTCATCTTTTTTACTACCTTGTTCCATTGGTTTATTGGTATATTATACGATTCTATACCCTGAGAGCTTATGCAAATTTCTTGTGTCTCCAATCACATTTGGCGAATTATTCTATCCTATCCTATCCTTATCCTACTTCTACCTTACCCTACCCTACCTTTCCCTATTATTTCACTCACCAGACAGACTTTTTCTTTAGTGAGTGTATGCTACTGGACTTGGATGTAGTGAACCTTCTTTGACAAACAGAAAACACATTTTGTATATATTACAAGAGATTTGAGCAATTTAACATGGCAAATAAAAAGTTCTACCATAAAGCTGATTTGAGCCCTCTGTTGAAAAGCGCAGCTTCATGTTGCAGGTTTTACATTTTACATTTCAGAAAACCTTAGTAGAAAATTTTTAAAGGAGGCAGGTTTGTGTGTGTATGTGTATGTGTGTGTGTGTTTAAAGGATACACAAAAATGATATTAATTTTACAGTCTGCATAATACAATGACCCTCCAAACAGTACTATTCTGTGTTCCAATGTTATCTCTGAAAAAATAGCTCTCTGTCGTGCAGGATGAATGTTAGTGCATGGTCCAAAGTTGCTAAGTAAACTTTTGTGAGTGAGGTGGATTTGAGCTTTAGATTCCTTGAGTTCAGAAATCTCGATTTCTGTTGATGAATTACAATTGTACATCATAAGATTTTTTTTTTACTTTTACTTACTGTTTTATTATTTCTTAGTTTTTTCCAACAGCAGAATTATTGCTGGCTAAACTTGGGAACTCAGTTAAAAGATTATATATTGGGACAACCCAAAGTATAGCTAATTAGAGAATGTCATTGCACCACAGCTACTGAGCAATGTATCTGGTATTGCAAAAAATAATGTGTCACCATATAAATATCAGAATGAAGGTGAAACAGCAATCTTCAGTCACTACAAATATGAATTTTACTCTTTTTAGTAGTATATTCCACATTTTCAGCTCAACTATATTGTGAATATATACTAAGTTTTTAACTTCCAAGGACCATATAGCTCCTCTCTCTATTTCTTCAACTATAATATCAGGATACATTTTATCTGAAATAGATTTTTTTTAATTTCCGAAATGCTCTATGAAAATGTAAAATACAGAATATGGTGTGTTGCACAGTCATAATTATATATTTCACAGACCTAATTATAGTATCCCTGGAGTATGCTAATTTGTTGCACAATGTTACCTGCTGGATATCTCACACAGTAATGTTCATCACATGCTGTTCAGTTTCATAGGGGAATTAACTGTGTTCGCTTTAATGTTAAATAACTACATATTGGTGTCACATTTTTAAGACTGTATTTTGTGAATGAACTGGAGTGAAATGCCACCTCATGTTTAACTGTATATTGTTTCAGAAAATTATGGAGAAGGTTACAAATCATTTGGATGTATTTATCTAGAATATGTGAATGTTTGTTCATACAGAATTATATTATTGGTGCATCTACCTCTATCTTACTTATAGTGAGTTAGCAGTGGATCTCTAGGGTTTTTTCAAAAAGGTATTTAATCTTTTCTTCATTCTATTTGGACTATAACTGCAGCTTGTTCAATGAAACTATTGTACTTTCTAATTAAATTACAGCTTTTCCAATAAAAAAGATTGCTTCTTTGTAGAAGATCCTTAACTAGTTGATTCTAGAGACCCTCTTATATGTGTTCAGTTTTTTGTTGTGGCTTTGTTAAACTGTATAACAGATAGGAACAACTTGTATTCTCTTAGAGATTCTTTTTCAATAAGTCATTCTCCTGACTTTCATTGCAATAAAATGCCATACAGATATGTCTGCCTATAGCAGGGGTCCCCAAATTTGGGAACTTTAAGACTTGTGGACTTCAATTCTCAGAATTCTTCAGCCAGCAAAGCTGTGTGATGGGACGATCTCCTGTTCTTGCGCTAGCTCCTGCCAACCTAGCAGTTCAAAAGCATGCAAATCCAAAGAGATAAATATATACCATTTCAGTAGGAAGATAACAGTGTTCCCTGTACCTCAGCATACAATCCTGCTGGTCACATGACACATTATAAAGAGTCTTCGGACAATACTGGCTCCCTTAGGTAAGAAATGGAGATGTGCACCAACCCTTAGAGTCAGACACAACTGGGCAGGGAAATTTTTTTACTTTTTTATACAGACTGGGTTACCAATCAAATTCTTTGTTGTGCTACATGTTGCATTCCCTTATAGTTACAGATTCAATGCTAGTCATTGGGTATAATTTAGTTTTGTCACAAGCAAAATATAAAGTCAAGTTTATCACAAGCATTTTCATGTTATACTATGTTCTTTAATAAGAGACTTTTCTGAAGGCCAACGAACTGTGACCCATATTCTGCCAATTTGGAGGTAAATGCAGTATATAAATAAATATTCTTTGGGGATTGGTAAGTATATTCTAATAAGAATAGAATAGAATAGAATAGAATACCTTTATTGTCACTGCATTCAAAATACAATGAAATTTGAAAGCTACTCCGCGAGTAACAGTGCCTCCAAACCTCCCCCATTATCACAATCACACTACGCAGTATTTAAAAGTAAAATAATTAAAGTAATAATAAATAACCTATGTCTAAACCTATTTAAAACATATATAAGTTAGATAGTTAAAAATGCCACTTTATATACATAAAACTAAATTCACAAATGTACTGTTTGATGCAAGACATTATTGCCTTGGGAAAAGAAACTGTTTCTCAGTCTATTCGTCCTCATTTAAGAAACCTATAACGGTCTCCCTGATGGTAACAATCAAAATATGAATGACCAGGATGAGAACAGTCTGTGGAGATATTTTGTGCTCTAGAGAGGAGTCTGGTCTTCGCAATCTCTTCCAAAGAAGAAAAGGAGCAACCAATGATTTTTGTGCTGTGTTTATAAACTCATAATGCATTATCCCTATGGAGCATCCAGCATACCACAGCCGTTACACATATGCCAAACTGCTTTACGATGGTAGAACAGTAAAAGTAACCAGCAACTTCTCACTCAGACCACTCTTTTTGCAGCAGCCTCAGAAAGTTTAGGCGCTGTGGGCCTTCTTTGCAGTGGCCATAGCGTGGACCGACCAAGTAAGGTTGTCGGAAATATGAGTTCCTAGAAATTTAAAACTATGAACTCTTTCCACACAATCTCCATTGATAAATAGTGGGAGAGGCTCTGCTTAAATGTAAATTCTACATTTAGCAGACTATATTTAAGCAACTATAGGACACACTTGTTCTACCTGCTTATGAGAAGGGGTGACAAAACAAATTTAGTGCATAAATACATTTGAAATGTAGTTTGTTCCCCCAAGCAAAACTACCTATTTACATTAAACAGTGTTGCAATAAATTAGTACGTTTATAGTTTTAAAGCAGAAGAGATTTTAAGATATAGCAAATTTATGACACTTTTGTAATAATTAGATCTGCTGTGTGATACTACCAAGTTTTATTGTCAACTGTATCAGTAGAAAATCAGTAAGATGAAGCAACTATGGAATTGTTGATTAAAGCTGTGCTTCCAGTTAATCAAATGACAGATTAAATCATCCCACTTGCCTTTCCCTCTCTCCCTTTGTTCCTCTCCCTCCCTCCCTCCTTCTCTCCCTCTGTCCCTCTCCCATACAAAAGTTGTTAGGAGCTGCTGCATATCTTTTGAAAAAGTATATCTCTGTATACATACTTAACAAAGAAAATTGCCGTTCTAAAATTGTATTATCTGCACTGTTTATATATTCGTCTAAACACAAAATAAACACAGGATTTGTTTCAGTTATATGCAAATTTGTGCATACGTAATATTTTTACATTTGGATATGTAAACAGATATGTATATAAGCATTACAAACATTAACTTTCAGGGAATTCTTTCTCACTAGCTTCATCTACTGAAGTTTTATCATGTATCAATTGCAAACGCCCTATGTGTTTTAGAAGATTGGAGATAAATTTGTCCAGGGCACTAGGTAGATTTATTTCGTGTTATCTGTGCATTTTTGTGAGGTGCAGATCATGACTTTGCAATTTAGCAATTCACATTCTGTTCTGGTTTGTTTGCCTGAATCTATTTATATTTCCATTTAGGAACCATTTGTGAAGCTCTCTTAGGGAACCTAAGATACTATTGGGTTCTAAAATTCACAAATCATAGGCTAATTGCATATACATATATATTCTGATGGAAGAATTTTGAAGTCTCAAAATCTGTCAAAGGTCCATCAGGGCACCAGAAATGATTTCACTGATCTATACAAGTGATCATTCAAGTAGCAATATCAGTAGTAAAATTGAGAAAACCAACTAATGAAAAGGTCTCAAGTGAAGTTACTGACTGCCAATCCACATGTGCCATACTAAACAGAATTGTGATTTCACCCAAGCAAACCCAAAAGAAAAATATCGTGGAAAGGAAAAGAAAGCTTTGCCCTTTAAGGAAAAACTCTTTCCTTTGTGGATTCAACTTTCCAGGCTGGGAAATTTTACTGCAAAATGATTGGTCAGCTGCATTGGAAGTCAGAATCAGTTTATTAATTGGAAGGCAGGTAAGAGGAAATCCTACAGCTGTTCTTGAGACAAATCTTGTGAGTAGAGAAACTCCTTTCTTATACCCCTCAGGTCCTTTGATTTTGCAAGTGTGAACCCTTGAAGTCTTTGATTTGTGTGTGTGTGGTGAGTTCCTGTCTCTTGAGATTGGGATCTCCTGGGATCTTGGTAGGAGTAATTGTTATATAGTAGCTGCTTGTTCACTTTGTAGCTGCTTGTTGTATTAGGTTGCAATATCCTGAGTTTCCTGTTACACCTTTTGGTTTGCTTTTCACAAGTTTTTATAACTTGCCATCTATTTGATTTCTATGGGAAAGGATCTTAGCTATTTTGTCAGCTTTTTCTGTATCCCAGGCAAAGGTGGGGGCTAATGGAGCTGCCCCTGCTTGTGTTTTCACCTCTCCTTTCTTTTAGGGGAATTTTCCTTCCCCTTTCGATATTTTAAAATGTCTTTTCTTTTCCTAGGGGAGGGGTGAATCGTAACTTCTAATATGTGAAATAGAAAATATAGCAATATACAGTATATATAAGAATGGGATCTCATTCAGCTAAGATTTACCCAGATTTCTATTAAAATCCTTCTGGCCAGCAAAGTGATGCTACTAGATATTATTATGGCATGGGATACATAAAGCAATGCAAGTGATACACATTTATTTTAATTAAATCTTTGTTCTAACATTTAGTTTAAAAGGGGTAATGGGTAAGTTACCCATTACTCTATTTTAGTTTAAAATAGAGGTAATGGGTAAGCATATATAAATTGAAATACAATCATTACCTCATTGACTGCAAAAAATGAACACCCATGCTCTAAAAGTAAAAAATAACAATAATAGAGATTTGTCCCTGCATATTTTGAATAGTTAACAGTGCACAATTGCAGAAACTTAGACAAATACTGGCCTGAGGAAATGTAACTTCATCCGAGACATAGTATTTCCTACTGTTAGAAAAATAAGATGCCCCCAAAGACCTCTGTGATGCATGGCTAGTTTTTGTTGGAATTAGATGTAAATGACTAGAGGTAGTAATAACTTACAATCATAATTGAGCTCAAAATTTCCATTGCTAAGAAAGCCAGTTATGGATCTTTGCCTCATTTTATAACCTTTTTTGCCCAGTTGTTAAGTGAATCTGGCTTTCCCCATTGACTTTGCTTGTTGGAAGCCAGTTGAGAAGATTACAGATGTGACCACATGACTCCAGGACAGTGCATCTGTCATAAATACATACCAGTTGCCAACATCCAAATTTTGATCTCATGACCTTGAGGATGCTGGTCGTAAGTGTGGATACTAGTCATAAGTCACTTTTTTCAGTTTCATTTTAACCTCAAATGGTTGTAAGTCAAGAACCTCCTGTAGATGGTGAAATATTATTAAGCTGTGCAATATACTCACATTAATCATTTGCTTCTCTTGAGCAGGGAGGATATATTGTTTGGCCAGTTCTTTTCTGGCTTAGTATATTCCAGATGGACCTTGTTCTGATATTTGGTGAAATCCCCCAACTTTAAATATCTTAGCACAATGTTACATTTCACTTTTACCAACTGCTTGTATTTCAGCTCAGACAAAGTATAATATAATGTGGAGAAAATTAAAATCTCTATAAAACAGAGCTCCAATCCCCACAGCAGGCCAGAAATAAACAATCACTGGTAGCACAGAAGGCTGCTGTGAAGTTTAAAGGAAAGGTGCATTCCCTTCATCCAACTCTCAGTGAAGGAATTGAGATCATTTTCTATTCTTTTATTCAGAAAATTTATATTCTTGCCCAAATCACAGTGACTCACTGAAATAAATTCCCAATACAAAACCCAAAAAACCCCTACCCCAAGGTTTCCACCACTAATTATTTGTTAATGTTGTGTTAAGCTAGTAAGAGTTGTGGTCAACCTCTGGAGGCCACCTGGACGTCTCACTATATTGTGCTATTTATTGGTTTAAAAAGGATGCAGAAGGAAAATTCTGTATGAGGGGATAAAACGTGACTCCCATCACAACTCTTAGTATGCTAGTCGTGACATAAAAGGGAGGAAATGTTTGAGGCACAATGGCGTTTACCTCAGCCCCATTCTAAATGTACCCCCCCAAGAGATTACTCTCAAGGGAATGCAATTCTACACAAAAAGTTTTCTACCGTTGGTTTTCTGTCATCTAAGGAAATTGAAACCTAATAACTTACTCTTTGCAAAACACAAGGTTTGCATAGCAGCAGAGATTTTATAATCTCAAGGAATTATAAAAGTAGTAACTATTTTGGCAGGAGAAAATTTCAAGCTCAGCGTTGTGTAACAGGAGAGTAACTAGGTCATAGTCTTAAATTTATAGTAAGTTTTTCGATTTTAAATATTTTTTCGGGATCAGAAATAATTGTGTTCTGAATCTCTATTTCAAATGCACAAAAGCCTTTTTTTTAACACATTTTTTAATTAAACACAACAGCGAACTCTTCTGGAGCATTAATCCAACGACAAAAGAGCTGTATGGTTTGCCAAAATGTGTTTTAAAATCATGCTTCTGATCCATTATTTCATCCAGCTACACACAACTAGTTTAGTTTAAACTGATACAGTCTATATTGACTGTCCGAGTCAAACAGTTTTAAAAGCTGTTGTTCCTAACTTGCAGCTGCGGTTTGTGGAAATTAAAATTAAAAGGGGGTGGGTGGGAGGGAGAACATTGCACCGAACATGCCATAACACCCCATTTCCTCTTTGCTTTGATTTGCATAGCCTGCTGGGCTAGCAGCATTGAAAGACAGTAACTGTCCTTGTGAGCGCTCAGCCAATAGTGTTCACCTTCTGATGTCTGCTGATAGGGAACACACCAATAGGGATTTGGGAAGGTTGTGCTGACTATTAGAGAATATAAGGTTCATACCATTAGAAGAGTTGGCTTTTTGTTTGAGGGTTTTTCGGTGTGTGTGTGTGTGTGAGTGAGAGAGAATGTGCGCGTGAGAGTGTGTGTGAGAAAGAGAGGTGCCATCAAAATTCAAGAAAATCTTTTCTTAGAATCACATACCATGCATCACAGCATGACTTTTATCAGTTCTTTTTTCTTTTTCTTTTTCGCTTCCTTGCAGAGTGGTCATTTCTGACAGGACAAGACTTTTGTTTTAGACAAAATTGGAGGGACTGAGAACCAAACATCTTTATGCATGCATGTGTTTTAAGTTAATAAACCACAGAACACGTTTTTCAGAAAAGGCTATTTCATAGTGTCATCAAAAAGAAGTTGCTTTTAAGTGCCTGAAATACTTATTTCAGTTGCTGAGCCTAATCTAGGACACTAATATTGTACATGATTAGGGAAAATTGTAGACCATAATAGAGTCCTGTAACATTCTGAACCTTATGATATGATCTGTGTGGGGCTGTTTAAAATGTAAGTACAATTGAGTTATACCACTGTCAGGATCACTTTAATAGAAGGTATACATATCAAAAAGAAGACAATTTAATTCATTGTATATGCATAGATGGGAGATAACACACAAAGCAAATATATGTTTTATGAAATATTCACGTACTTTTTTTCCTATGCAGCATAAAGCAATCTTTTATTTTCTTCCATTCTGGGCTGTTAGCAGAAATATCAGAAATATGTACATAGAAAGAAAACTTAAAACAAGTTGCCGGAAAGATAATTTTTTTAAAAGCAGCAAAATAAATGATTAATATTATATGGGAGGAATGTGGTTTTTTTAGCTGCATAATCAGAAAGAACATAAACTCATCAAGAACATAAATTACAATTTGAAGAGAAACTTAATTCACTTTGCTATTTTTTTTTAATCTTAGAACAGCTCACCACATCAAAGTGAAATGTTTTCCACAGTCCTATATTTTTGACAATAGATATTTTGATTATTTTTTTTTGCAAATTGTGGGGTTAGGATTTGCACTGATGTTTCTTCCAGAAAGAAATAATTCTCATATGTAGAGGTAAACATGGATGATAAAAAGTGATTTGCAAAGTATTTATTCCAAGTTCAGAACTTAGAAGACAACAATAATGTGATCAGAATTTCTCCAAAATAAATAATATGTTTTTAAATATTGGTAATATAAGGCAATATCTGTCAAAGACACTTCTCATTTCTGTGCATATAATTTAATTTCCTCCAATGAAACATATGATATAGGTCAGGACCTGAATTTAGCATAGATCACATCAGATTTTCTGCTTTTTACTTAAGGCAAGCCAAATATATTTTATGTTTGTGTATTAAGTCCATGTCACACTGCACCAACGGATGGAAAGAGGATGTAAAATGGAGAAAAACACTTGCCATCCGTTGGTGGAAACCGCGATGCAGTGCCGTTCCGGTCTACTGCAGATACCGTTTTTCTTTTCCTCTCTATCCGTAGCATCGTCGACTGAGGTTCCATCCCGCTTCAAAAAAGTTTTGAGCTGCTCAGAAACTGTTTTGAGCAGGAAAATGTACCAACGCGTCCATTCTGCATCCGACGTACGCATACGGGAACAATCAGTTCTGCATCCATCGGCATCCGTTATGCGTCGCTAATCTGCGTAGGCATCCACCCAGCCAATTCAGTGATCCGCTCCAGCGGAAAATGGACACAGGGAGGAAGCGAAAACGGACAGCGGATGAGGACGTGAGCACTTAGGAGCACGGACGAGAGAAAGGATGAAAGCAGATGCGCTCAGCAAAGAAAAGGCATAAAAACGCGAAAAAAAATGTTCACACGCAGGGGACCTATCTCAGAGTATTAAGGCAGTCTAGAGGATGCAGAAAGGAGACACCCTAGGGGAAAAACTATATTTGCCTATAACAAGGGGAGCAACTCACCTGGATCTCACTTTTCAGACATAGCACCACTGCTTGCAGACCTCTGCACCTTCATCATGCTCTTCCCTCTCCACAGCATGCAGTCATCTCCACCATGTGGATCATCAACACTCCTTTCGTAGCCCACCACGTCTGAGCTAAAGTGCGAGAGCCATCTAACAGGCCTCTTTCAACGTGTCTACCCCGCGAAGAAAAGAGGAGGCCAAGAGCGTCTAGCTCCGAAGATGGATTGCGAGAGAAGAGCAGAGGTTAATGGTATGTACACAACGCTGATGGTTGGAGCTGAGGAACGAAGACCCTCGGTGCATTCCAGACTCATGGAGGATGCCTCTAGCCATGTTTTGACGAAGTTGTGGAGTCGTCTGAGACCGCACAGGTGGACCAACGGCAAACACCAACTTACTGGCCAGCCTGGACCACTGGCTCTAGGTGGCCACTGACTCTAGTGCCACCTGCCTCAGGCGACCACACCTAACAGGAGACATGGCAGTACGGCTGGAGCGGTGCCACTACAGCAACTAACACATCTAGCATTTAATGGTCAGAAGAAGATGGTGCAGCCATCAGTCTGAAGAATACTGGAGGAGCCCTCTAGGCTCCACCACTGAAGAATGGGCGGAAGAAAAAGTTGCAGAGCGTGTATCAGAAGTGGACTTACCACACCCCATCTGGAGCCATAGATGGAAGCACGTGGCCTGGCAAACTCCGCCAAGTCAGGTCCACTTATTTCAGACTTACAAGGGCTTCTTCAACATGCATATCTCTCTTTGCACTGGCCCGATGCTGACTTAACAAGTTCAAGGTAGCATCGAGTGCATTCAGCAACAGGGTCACTTCAGATGCCCAGGTATACAATGCCAGTCACCTCAAGGAGCGCTGAAGGCAACCTCGATCGTGGCTCCACAGATCCAGAACCCTGCCCAACGACACGCAATGGATGGTGTGCCCTACGTCATCGTGGGGATGACGCCGTCTCCTACGAAACCCTCCTCATGAAAGCCCTACACTTCCAGATGGCCTCACCGTGAAAGAGGGATCTTTTTCAACTACAGGGTCTGTCCAGGCAAGGCGGGTGGTGGAGAATGCCTTTGGCATCCTGGCCAAATCAGGTTCCAGGTACTTCTCACACCATGCGGCATCGCCCAGAGACTGTGAGGTGGAGGTCGTGGAAGGGGCTTGCTGCATCCTGCCACACAATCATCATACGCCGGCACCCTGTACTCAGTCTTGCAGAGAACGAGGCTGTAGACCTTCCAACAAATGGCAGAACTGGGACATGGAGGCAGTGGAAACTGTTGATGTCACCCAGAATGGTGCAAAGACCTAAGCACTGGTACGTCAGATTGATGGAGATTAATACCGCCAGACAGCACGTCATATTAGAGCACACCTCCTGCATGAGACGGGCTGCAGCGTCACTCCGCAGCTAGGAGCATGAGTGGAGTGAGACAAGACAGGGATGGTAGATACGATGATGTAATGTGGATGCTTCCTTCAGGCCTGTCTCATCACACTGATAATCGAGCCGATGATGATGGGGCCATGGGTGACTAGGGCCTACCAAATGAACTGGACATTTGAATAAAGGATTGTAGTATATGGCTTAGAAGATTGTGTTGATGAATGGATACATATATAGTGGATAATAACGAGGGCCATTAGGTGTTGCACCGGAGGTGGACCCTACAAGTCCCCAACTATGTCTATGCACTGTGAGGTTTATCTATCTCCATCAGCTATCTCTTACCCTATCCCAAAGGTGATCCCTGCCCATCCACAGCTATTACCATCATAAGGTAACTTCGCTGCTCATCCCATTGCTATCTAACCCATGCCCACAAGCATATGCTAAGGCTAAACCAATTTCTAAAAAGTTTCCACCCAACGAACTTTATTAACAAAAATAAATGAAGCAAGTTGTGAAGCAAAGATAAACTTTATTAATAACAAGCGGTAAAGAGAATAATGACCCAAGTCAAGTGTCAAAGCAAAAATCGAAAGTCAACGCATCTCTGTGCATTGTCTTTCTCGTCAGTCGAGGCATTCCCATCAATCTCAGGAGTGAAGGGTTCAGGTGCTTGTGGAGGTGGGCTGCTGAGTGCTGGTCTGAGGCGCATATTGGGGTGCCTGCGCCCCCGGAGCGACAACAGGAGGGACGTGGTGTGTGGAGCGAAGCACTCAGACACTGGCTCAGCCCCATGATGTTGAGCAGCCCTTCCTCCACATGGGGTGTCACGGCCCATACCGGATGAAAGATTTCCGATGGTCGGGATTGAGGTGGTGGGGTGGAGGAAGGAGCCAGTGTCAGTGGGTCTATTTGGTCTGCAGCTGTGAGGACTGGCGTCGAGAGTGCATCTGTGGTGTAGGGTGGCATTTCATGTGGCGTGGGCTGGCATCAGCTGGCGTGGGTGTCATCGGTGGACATCAGTGAACCGAGTGCAACGGTGGGGGTCCGTGTACCGGTTGCCTGGGACTGGCAAAGTGGCTGCCTGATGCTGCTGGACCTCCTGGTAGCCGATAGCCTTTGGTACGGTGAGGAGCCTGTGGAAAGCCTTGGAAGGGCTTGTGACATCAGCCTTGGGGTGGAGGAGCAGACCTTGACTGGGTGGAGAGGCAGGTTCCAGCTTGGATCTGGAGGGTTGGAAGAAGAATCGGTGATCCTGGTCACTACTTACCCCACTGGTACTGGGGTGTCCGACAGTGTTCATGGGCTCTGGTTGTACATAGGTGAGAAGGGCTTGCGGTCGGAGTTGGTGACGCTCGGTCCTTACCAGCTAGAGAAGAGGAGATCTAACGCTAGCTTCTGAGGTGTCTCTTTTCTACCAGCAAAGGAGACAGTGTGGCTCTGCCCGTCCTGTCCAGCTTTCCTGCTCTGCTGGAAGAGAAGTAGGAGCTTTTTATAAAAAAGCAACTGGGTGTGTGGAATGGCGGTCTCTGCTTTCCCCACTGCGTCAGGAGTGGTCCTCCGCGCATCCCCATGGGGTAACCAAAGCTGTCGGCGGTTCTCTGCCGTGGGACGCTCCACAGATACCCTTGCCTGAACACAGGCAGCTGACCTCTGCCGAAGAGGACTGGCTCCCAGCAGGCTGCCATGAGAGAGAGGGTAGACAGAGGGGCTGTCCTCGGTGGGCAGATCTCACCCTCAGAACTGCAACTGGCCATCACGTAGGTCTCTCTTGTCCTCAGCTTAACCGTGGCCTGGCAGATTTCTTGAGGTTGCAGCTTCCCGTACAGGTGTGCATCGTGCTTCCACCAGTCCGAGGAGCACCTCCGAAGTGTAGCCCAGACTCTCTGCCTTCTCTCTCCTAAGCAGCCGTGCTTACCTTTTGGTGGTCTGTAGAGCCTGTGTCCCTTCCGCCAGAGCTATTCAATTGCTCCCTGAGCCATGTCAAGACCTCGCTCTCTCATGTTCCTTCGGATGGTGTATTGGCCTCTCTCCTGTTCAACGCGTCTAGCCTCTTCCTCCCTATGGCAGGGCCCCATCTGGGCCGCTCATCAGAGGGGCTGTTGAGGTTGTAAAGTGGCCTGCTCCTCCACACCAGCAGCAGGCAGCAGCACCAGCACCAGCAGGACCAGGAGCACAGCAGGACCAGCAGGACCAGGTAGCAACCAGCAAGCACCAAGCGAAGGAGCACAGGCACCGAGACAGGAGCACCAGCAGACGACCAGGACAGGAGCCAACGGAGGCACGTACCAGGAGGCACCAGTGGAGCACCACAGGACCAGAGCGACAGGACCAGCACCAGAGTAAGCACCGAGCAGAGAGCACCAACCGCAACTAAGCAGTCACGCAGAAGCACCACACCTTCACATAAGCAGCATCAGCAGAAGCCCAGAGGCGAGCGCGGGCAGGCAGAACGCTCCAGCAGAAGCAGAGTGAGGGGCCAGGGGGTGGGAGGGGTGGCCTTGTCCCTCCTTGCCCAGGGATTGGCAGCAGATGGCAGGGCTGTCCTTTTTTCCCCATGCGTTGTTGGGTTGCGTGGCTGGCCTGCTTGGCAACGGCTGTGTCTGGAAGCAGTGCTCTTCCTCTGAATGGTGACCTGCTCCGAGCTGCTTCCCCTTTATAATCCGCGGGGACTGACGCAAGTGCATCCTCCCCGGCATGCTGCCAGTGAACGTAGGACCATCTGCTAGGACATCCACGCGCGGGCATCCGCCTTCAGTCTCGACTCGGCAACTCTCCGCTCTGGCATCTGGCTGTATATCTACTGCGCGTCGCTTTGCTTCTGCTCCCCCATGATGCCCTACGGATGTGCATCAAGCAACTCCCATCCGCTTCCATCACACTAGGGCTTCACGTGGGACGCATTCCGCGTTTCTCCGACTCCGGTGCCCAGATATTGAGACAGTCGTCCTCCCCCCGTCCGAGTTCCTTGTCCGGTTGTTGTTCCCGCTCTGCATGGTTTGGCGAAAGTATCGCGAAGAGGCAGGACAGTGCACCGAGCCAGTTACCAGGTCCAGGAGGCCGAGGTAGAGGTCAGGCGAGCGGTAGGTCGGATCTTATAGAATACGATGCAGCAGAGTGCAGAAGGCCGACAGGCTGTTGATACAGATAGCTCCAGGAAGTGCGAGCTAGAAAGCGGCACGGGGTCCGGGGACTAGGTGTGTGGTGGAGTACGGTGGGTGGCGCACGGCGCAAATACTGGATATTCTGAACGAGTAGTTCTGTGGTGTGTCGCGTGCAGGGAAGTAGCTATCATGGGCATCGTGCAGGAATTGAGGTCTGCTAAGGACGAGACAGTGACTTGAGGGGCGATTTAGATGCGCGGGACCTACTCACACACGGACGGCTGGGGGTGGGCTTTCGCGGGCTATATGGCAAATTTGGGGCACTTTGAGGAGGCGGGATAACAAGGATGTTCTCGTCCGCTGTGTCCTTTTTACAAACGTTTTGCATCCGTCGGCCAGTGTGACCTAGCCTTTACTGAGCATTTGTATTTTGTTTTGTTGCAGTTGAGTCAGTCTTGATTCCTGGCAACTGCCTAGACAAGACCCTGTAGTTTTCTTGACAAGATTTATTGAAGTCACCTGCCATTGCTTTCTTCCCATGGCTGAAAGAAAGCGACTGTCCCAAGTGACTCAACTAGCTTTGTCCCTTAGGGTGTCCTGTCTGTAGCCTGGTACTTTAAATCAAGCTTTTTCAACCTTGGCAACTTTCAAATGGATGGGACTTCAGCTTCCAAGGTTGAGAAACACTGCCTTAAGCCACTTCACCAAAGTAGCTCCTAGTTTTGAGCATATGTACAGATGCAAAAGAGAATGCAAGAGAGATATTTTGAATATTTTTTTGAATATTGTGTTCTGAATCTATGAGCAAGTAGGACACAGCTTGCATTTCCCAGCTTACTTTCTTCTTACTTTTTCTGCTCTCAGATGCTAATTTTCTAATTCATGCTATAACTAGATGTCAACTGTAGCTTGAGGTTAGTTCTAACAGTCACTGCCTAGTTTCAATAACTTTGGTTAAATATGATTAGAGGAACATAAAAGTTAAGGTAGTAAGTAGTTGGCCCATAGAAAAATAGTACAAAGTTTGTGATCTTGTGATACCTTTTTTGACAAAGGAATCTGAAGGAGTTCTTGAAATGAACCTTCATACCCCCCCCACCCATTTTGGCTAATCATTTCCTAATACATGATGTAGTTCTGAGGATTAACTTAAATGTTATAAAGGAGTGCTTATCCAGGATGTATTACAGATTATCAGTAAATGCTCTAAAATAGTATTTTGAATTAAATTGACAGAGTGAAAGCAGGAATCATTTATCTTTTTCTGAAAAAAAGCTGTCCATGCAAAGTATTTTATTCCAAAAGATGTATCATCTTGCTGTCATACTTTTTAATACAGAGATTAGGTCAGGTAGCTTCAGCCTCCTTAAGAAAGCTAAACAGCCCCATCAGACTTCTGGATAAATGCTCCACTTCCCTGTGGGTCTGTTTTGTCTCTAGCGTGGTCATTGTAGCATGGGATGGATTCAATTAGAGCCTATGACAGGGTCATCTAGTCCAGCATTGTGGTTACACAACTGCCTTTGCAAAGGCATTTCTTTTCTAATAGATGCAGATAGACTGGTTATGTATGTAAGGTTCAGCTATTAAGATCTATCCTGATTGGCTTTATATTTGTTACATCATTTTTAAGTTCTCTGCCTTAGGATTGAGATCCTTAGCATTTTCTGAAATGAATTATTTTAAAATTGTTTGTTGTTTGTGTTTTGTTTTCTGCACTTCTTTCATTCCAAAAGCGTTTGAGCTACAAGTTCCAGAAATTCCAACCTGGTTGGTTAGAATGTGGAAAATAAAAGTTTATTTGGATCAGTCCTCTCCTACGTGTTACATTTTGTTCTAGGCACAAAACCAAAGAAGGATTCTGACAAACCATATGTATTTAGAAAGCTTTGGAAGTACAGGAGAAAGTGAAAGTCCATAGTCTATTTGGCTTTGGAAAGAATTGTAGCATTCTTCAAATAGCTGAATAGGTGTCACAGACAATAGTCCATGTGGTGTTGGGTAAACGGACCTGTTGGTGTTTAACTGTGAAGAGGAACCAATGTTAGACAGAGTAGTGAGGGACATATTTTGAGGTGATGCAATATGAAGGAACCGGAAGGGAGGAGTTAAGGAAAATAAAGCAGTTTGTGTGCAGAGAACTCACATGTTAGGAGGATTATTACAAAATACGACATGGTGTCAGAAGTTCTGTAGCACAGTAACTGAACAACGATGTCTACTCAAAAGAGGAAAATGAGTGGCAGTGGGGATGAGCAGAATAAGAAAGGAGTTAGCAGAATGGCTAGCACACCCAGTGCTACTTTTTAACATCCAACCACCGAAGCCCTTTGGTTTTTCCAAACCAAATGAGTGGACAAAATGGATATGGTGATTCAAGAGATTTAGGCAAGCAAGCAATCTTGCAATAAGCTCCGAAGAAAATCAGATGAACACTTTGATTTACTGTATGGGAGATGAAGCAGATGATGTTCTGTGTGGCCTGAAACTCAGTGAAGCTGATCAGCGCCAGTATACTAACGTTAAGAGATGGCTTTCAGTCAGTCTTTGAAATAAAAAAAAACATTGTGTATGAGCGTGCAAGATTTAATATGCACAAACAAGAAGCAAATGAGACAGTTGATGCATTTGTCACAGTGTTGTATGCATTAGCAGAACACTGTAGCTATGGAGCACTACATGACGAGTTCATCAGAGACAGGATTGTAGGCTTGGTCGATACACGGTTATCAGAATGCATGCAAATGGAAAAAGACCTAGACCGGATAAAGCTATTAATATGGCAAGACAATCAGAGGAGATTAAAAAACAGCAAGCCACATTGCGAAGTGATGCTAGTGCTGTAAACCTAAAGGATGGGAACTCTTTGGACAGATTTTAAAGGCAGGCATCAGAAAGGAAAGCAAAAATTCAGCAGATCAAAGAATGATAGATGCCCTCTAAGCAGGCAGAACAAAAACACTAAATACCCCCAGTGTCACAAATGCGCTGGTATGCTTCATCCTAAACAGGAATGTCCTGCTAAGGATGCTAAATGCCATACATTTGGAAAAAAGGGTCACTATCAATGTGTATGTTTTGCAAACAAGGGTGTGCATGGCACTGAGGAAGAGAGAAGCTTCTTTCTTGGCTCTGTGACATCACATGCTGATCCGTGGACTGTGGAAATCAGAATGATGGATAAATATGTTCAAGTTGGATACCGGAGCAGATGTCACTGTTGTTTCACAGAAGAATTCCGCCAACATTTTTCACAACACACAGATGCCGGTGCTGCAAAAAGCAGAGACCTATACTGGGTCCAGGGAGAATTCCACTGGAAGTGATGGGGTTTGCCAAACTACAGCTAAAGAAAGGAGGAAAACAAATTACAGAGAAGGTGTGTGTGGTCAAAAACCTGAGTATGCTTTTGCTGGGACTGCCAGCTATTGTAGCTCNGTTATGCAGCAGCCTAGGGGAGGTTCGACAACCTTATTGTATTAATCTCAAACCTGATGCTGTGCCTTTCTCTTTGAAAACCCCAAGGAGGTTTTACCATTGATAGGGAAAGTCAAAGATGAGCTTCAATGCATGGAAAACTTGGGAGTAATCACTCGTGTGGAAGACCCTACAGACTGGTGCGCAGGCATGGTAGTGGTGCCCAAGAAGGACAGCAAAAAGGTGCGTTTGTATGTGGACCTGACTAGCTTGAACAAGTATGTGTGTCGTGAAAAAATCATTTTACCATCAATAGAACAGAGTCTTGGAACACTGGCTGGTGCTAAAATGTTCAGGAAATGAGACACCAACATTGGGTTTTGACAGATACCCTTCACTGAGGATTCAGCAAAGTATACCACATTCATTACACCCTTCGAGCGGTTCCACTTTAACCGTCTTCCATTTGGCATTGCCTCAGCGCCCGAACATTGTATGATGGCCAATGTATGATGGCGGACGGGAGTTGAAGTCCACAAGTCTTAAAGTTGCCAAGTTTGGGGACCCTTGCTCTTAAGCAAGCTCTCAATATACCTGTTAATTAGCTACACAAAATAATTATGAAAAAAAACATAAAAGACCATCAATGTTGTGAGTGGGAGGGGATGGCATGGTTTACAATATCTCAATAAAATTGTCAGGTTATGTCCTATTAAATCAATCAATAAAAATAATATCATTTGGCACTGTAGTAAGAATAGTTGGCTCCAAGCAAGACTTCTTGAAGCACTTTCTCAAGGAAAACAAGTTTCCTGCCAAGTGGCTGATAAAACATACTATAAAGAAAACCACTTTAAAAAAAATCAGAATCAGGAAACCACTTTCTGATGTGCTGCTGTTGGATTTCTATTCTGTATAAACTTTTGCAGGTATAGCCCAGTTAACAATTTTGCTAAACCATGGACTATATTTTCACAGGGATCATCCCAAAAGTTCTTTCTCAAGCCTTTGTCACAGGTTCTGAAGAGCATGTAAGGTTATTTGGATAGTGTTAAAGCAAGCAAACTTTAGCATCCTTTTATTCTCATTCTAGATTTTAGAGAATAATCCAGGTAATAGTAATATTTGCATGAGCTATATAAGTCAACCTTCCCATTCCTAAACTGCAAAATACTGACAGATTTCTGAACACAAGTTAAGTAGCCAAGTTTCTCTGAGTGAAAAATCTGCAGTCTTTAAAACCCAAAAGTTTTCTAAGAAAGACAGCCTGGGTTCTTTCAATACAATCCTTGAAGCCCCATATCCCGTGAAGAAGTTTGAGCCAAATAAAGTTTTGGCTTTGTAATAAAACAGACACGTAAGAATAACCTGGCGCTCCTTGGGTATAAAAAAATCTTAAAAATCTGCTGGTGACTATAGGAGGCCAAATTCAACCAGCCTGGATTCGATGTCTAGTCCAAGCACCGGTGTTCTGAAATTGAATACCTAAATACTTAAAATGGAAAAACTTGCTTTCCAGGCATTACCATTGATAGCCCAGTTATCATTTTCTGGGCTCGCTAGAGAACAACAATACCTTTGGAATTTGTCATATTAATTGGACAAGTGGTTCTCGGCACAAGTAAAAGCCAAATGCAGATTAGTAATGCTTTTCAGAACTTGCTTTGACACTATGGAAAAGGAGGCCGCATCGTCAACATAAAGCAAGAAGCCAGGGATCTTCGTTGACAGCTTGGGGTGTGGGACTCAATACGTCAATGTGAAAGGCCAAGTCAGAATAAGAATAAATTAAACAAAACAGGAGCCAGAACAGCAAGCCTGCCTTACTCCATTCTTTATAGGATAGGAATTTAAAAGTCTCCCTGAAAAAACCACCCTAACCTGACCAGGGGTCTGGTTGTTTACTAAGGATCTAATTTAGGAAAACAAGACGATGTCCTATCCAATAGAATTTTTGAGCAGTTTTGACCACACAGTCCCTAGGGACTTTGAGTAAACACTGATTTTAGGTACGAGTAAAAGCAGTAAAAAGTTTGCACACCTGGTATGGTAGTACCATTTATGCGACGCAGGTTTGCACTAAGACAAAGCAAGTGGTCCAGTGTGGCAGCCCACTTTAAAACCCTATATTTGTTTTCAGTATCAATAAGTATTAGACTCCTCAACCCAAGTGAGGAGTCTATGTTGGAGATATTTCAGCTTACAGTTTCCAATGATGGAAAGTCCGGCTTATGGGGCGATAATCGGCTGGGTGTTCCTATTTTCCTCATTTAAAAACTGGAAACAATCATTGCTAAGCTCCAGGAGGTATGGGATCCTGCCAGAGATATGTGTAAAGAAGTCCTTGTTAAGAGAGGGATCCACCATCGGGATTGGATTTTAGCAAATCAGGGGGTATCGCATGAAAAGGCCAAGGGGCTTTGCCTGACTTGAGTTTGGAGATAAGCTCGGTAATCTCAGCATGAGTCACAGGTTGCCAGTCAGGAACTGCAGGAGGCAGCTGTGGCCCAAGCACGGTGCAAACTTGGTTGACGGGCCTGACCAATTGCAAGAAATGGTTTTCCCAATCTCTGTTGGAAATACAGCTAGAGGGGGAGTTTCTTAATGACCCGGCAAGGAACTGGCAACACATTTGCCAAAACAATCTAGTGTTCTTCTGCTGAATGGAGAGGAGAAGTAGGTCCCACTTCTCTCTGTCAGCTGGTGTCCATTCAAAATCCAAGAAGAAATACTTTAAGACTCCATTAATTGGAAAAGATATCTTTTACTGGAATCAGTGGAGCAACAAATAACATTCTGAATTCTGAGATAAATGGCGCAATGTAAATCACATATACAAAGTGATGGCAACGTTCCCACCCCAGTAGTTTCAATTGGCTCATCCAATTAAAAGTTGTGTATATCATCAATGTGGGATCTCCAAGGTGGTGATGAGGCCTCTGTCGCGTTAGCTTGAACATATTGTGATAAAAAGTTGGCAGCTGCGCATTGGCCATAGTGATCGAAGCCTAAGCAAGAATCTACCCCTCCCCAGCTTATACAGTTCTGTTTTGTCAACAGCCTCCAGCTCACTTCCCATAACCATATCCCCCCTCCTCCCCTGTTAACTTATGAAGGCTGAAAAGATTGCAAAGCAAAGGGAGAAAAATCTTGAAAAGGGCTGACACTCTCCTCTCTTTAGCTTTCTTTTTGCTGCATCAAATTAGTTCAAGCAATAGTAGTTCTCTGTGGGCCAATATTATCGCCCTGCGATTTACAATAGAGGCAGGTAAAACGCCCGATTAATCTGGTTCCTGAGCATGCAGACACTCTTTGATGCAAACGCAAGAATTACTTCCTTGAATGATGATGGACCTCTCAGCCTACAGATGGCTCTAGCCCGCCGCTTTGAACAACTATTAGAAGTCACATTGCAAGGCCGAGATTGTCCCAACGGGCCACTAAATTGTTAGGGGCTGATTGTATGGGCTGAGACAGCTCACGAAAATGATAAAAAGGTGTGGAACTTTCTTGGCAGTATTAGAAGACCATATTGATCCTCCTTGTATACAAGGCCACATAGGGATCTAATATCTGGGGACGCCGCCTAGGGAGATGTATATTTGAGGAAAAAGCGAATGAAATTGTAAACCAGGGGTAGTGGTCGCTCTCCATAAGGCAATCCAACATAGAAAGCATGGCTGCCGTTTCTAAGAAGCTGGGATACCAGCACAAAATCAATAATACTAACTCCATGTGAAGAACTTAAAAGTAACATCACGCATCTAGATCAACCTAGGGTACGTCCCATTAAGAAATTATCTTAATTGTATTGGGTCTGCTAAAAGGGCTAACTGAATGCCAGCAAAATATGTTAATTCATTTCCTTAGAATGTCTGGCTGAAATCAGGTGTCCGCTATGGCCTGGAGGGTTTTCTTGGGAGTAGAGTGCCTGCAATTGATGGGGGAACTTGGACTTGGCCATTAAAGTCGCCAACCTATAAGGATATACAGCACTGGAATTTAGTTTCCATACAAAATAATGTAATTCTCCAGCATACTCCATTGAGCCCTTAGTGTCAGCTTTGCCTCATTGTCGAGGGAAGATAAACGTTGAAACACTTAAGAGTTTGTGCATTCCTCATCTTAAATTTAGGAGCGCATAGCTAAAGAGGCCAAGGGTGACAGCTCCACTGTCTTCCACTTTCAAAGATAGTAGAGACGGCAAAGCCAAGGAAATGGAACTGTAAACCCTGTAAAGAGATATCCTCATCGCAATGCCCAGGTCTCCTCTGAAGCAGGACCACCATCAATGAGTGAATATAGTTGGTGAATTCTGTGGTACCACTTCTCCCCAGCCTGCTTTGTTCCACGAAAGGCACTTAAGGTGTGGCAGGCTTTTTTTTTTTTGCCAGAATATAAATAGTCATTTCTGTGTTGAATTAATTTTTCCCCCAAGAGCCGCCCCCCATTTCGGATCCCGAAAAGATACACACATTGTTAATGAGGGTCATCCTCTTTGAGGCAAAGGCAGGGAAGGAGAGGGGAGGCAGCGTATGGGGCTGTGCTAAGCATAGCGTACTTGTGCACTAATGGTTGCTTAGCTGGCAAGTATATTCAGCAGCATCAAACAGTAAGAATTTGAAGTAGCCCTGGCTCTTCAAATTGACCGATTAGACATTCTGGAGAGAGACAAGAGGGACACTTCCGTGGTAAATCATTAAAAACTCCCTGGAGTCCAAGGAAAATCCTTAATCAGATAATGAAAGACTCCAGAACTTGTATTACTGCACTCCAGACGCTTTAATGATTTGGGCCCTTCGATTGAGAAGCGCATCAAGTTGAAGAAGCTGTGTCTCCTCCTGGTTGCCAGAAATTGTCCTTGACATAAGTCAGTCTATAGATAGATGGAATCCCCAGAGGCACTGACCTGGGACTTATTTACAAGACTTGTGCCATGGGCTGGTGAGTCACTTCCTTTGAGGCCATTTCTTCCCAGCTGATCAAATAAGGAAGCTGAGGAATCTTTTGGAGGCAATAAATCTCCTGCCACTCCACAAATTGTCGATTACTCAAGATGGCTTTTTAATTGACAAACTGAAGACATCTTCCTTTGGCAAAAATGCCAGGATCTTTAAACAGGGAATCCTCTTCTGAAAAACATATTTTTGGAGTGTTTGGAGTTGTCAAAACTGAGTAAGCCTCTAATGATATTCACGGAGAGGTAAAAGTTCAACCTTCCTTCAAATCCATCACTTTTAGCCCAATGAACTGCTAATAATGGTCCTTGCCAGCTGTGTTGAAACCCCAGTGAGGTTAATTGCTATTAATGGGATTAAATGATGAGGGCCACACTGTTTTGAACTGTAAAGACCAGGTGAATTTGTCAAAAGATGTAAAGTTCAAACTATTGGTAGGATTACATTGGCCAGTGCCTTTGCTGAGGCTTAGCAGGGAGAACCTGCCGCGCATTCAGGCTGCTGACAGTCAACCCAGGACTCCCACTGGTAGTCAGACGTGAACTAAGTAGTATTGAAGTACTTATTATTTTATCCAGCTGAGCTGTAAATGCTTGCTTATAGTTTCTCGCACCAAGAAACATTGCTGATCAAAAGTTCTGTAAGAGTGGGCTCATTTAAGGATTGGTTTGGGGCCGTAGTCTTTAATAAGCCTTTGTTCTCAATTTGGGGGTGAGCCCTCAACCGTCAGAAGATCACAACAACCGGCAGCAAGCCAGACAAAAGGGAAGCGAGGAGCTTCAAACCGAGACGCCGAGCTAAAAACAAAGTCCTTCAATTTGATTGCTTCAGAGAAGGTTGAGGAACCAGGTCAGTGAAAGATCTGCTCCTTTTCCTTGTCTTCATTGCTAATAAGTAGCACAATAGAGGGGGAGCTATGTAACATAGCATAGAGTCTATCACTGAAACAAGTCCTAAATCCAGAGGAAAAGGAATCGGAAAGGTGAGAAGAAATGAGTCCTAATGCAAACATGGCAGAGCTCCACACAAGTATACCCAGGATTCTGCCCCGACAGAGCAGGGAACAATAAATAAATAAAATGATAAAATAATAAAAATAGTGATAAAAATAGATAAATCAGATAAGAGAAATCACATCAAAAGCTCGGCATTGCTAGACTTCCAGCTAGAGGAGGTAAAATCTTTAGAACAACAACAAACAAAGAAGCAGCAGCAAGGCCCTCCTATAGTTTGAGGGCCAGCTCGGGCTTTTAAAAATACAGCTAAACCATAGCTGAAATATAGCTAAAAGTGGATTAGTGATCACACTGCAAAATATTCAAAAAAATGCACTGCAAAAATTTCAAAAATGTAAAGGGTTTAAAAATAAAAATTTGAAGGCTAAGATATGATAGAAAAATAGCCTTAAAAGCAGGTAATTTAATAGGTTAATTTTATCTTAGTTAAGCAGAGAGCCTACTTGCCTGCTGCTCCCATCTCAAAGCAGCCAAGTAAAGGGTTATTTTTGCTCATGTCTATATTTACATCTATATCTAACTTTTAAAATGATAGCTAAAATGCTCAATATATAAATAGTATTAACACTCAATTTCAAGAAAACAGCATTGCTTATGAAAATATGATGAGAACAAATAGGATACATTCTGGAAAAGGAACTTTTATTAAATGTCTGATGTATCTTGTACTTCAGCAAAATGATGGAGTACTATACTGATTGCATGAATTGATTGAATAGGTCAGAAACCTTTGTCAATTTAACAGGTTGCATTAATCTGCTGAGTCACTTGCAACTGCTCTTCGGCCAGGCATGATTTGATTCCACTTAAGGTATCACTAGAAGCTGTAGTCTAAATTAAATACTACTTCTACAATTTTAGAATGTAATTGGCTTTAGCACTGCATGAAACACAGAATCTCATGATACTTCAATTCCCCCTTTACTCATTATCAGGATGTGTACAAAAGGCCCTGCATATTCCCCAATACCAGTTTCAAACATCCCTAGATACACCAAATACTCCATTAGCAAGTATTACTGCATAAAACCTACTGCTCTTTTTGATATTTGTTTTGAGTAAGAAAAATGTTTTAATATGTCAATTCCAAACAACCGTATCTACTAAATAAACATACAGTCTTATTCAGAAATGAATAGGTATTATTTGTCATGTAATTCTGCTTGGTTTGTCTTCTGCTTGGTCTATTATTCCCCACATAAGGAACTAGGAACCAACCTGCCACCCTCCAGAAGTTGTAAATTACAATTCCCAGCGTCCTTCATTATTGGCCACTGTATTTAAAACTATTGAGAGATAAAGTGACATTATTTAGAAAAATGCATGTTCCATTTGCCCCCAGAAAATACTGGAGACTAAATCATCAAATATGCCTGGATTTCTGCAATATGTTGAACTAAAAGCATATGAAGCATGTCAGTTCTGCTTTTTTATGTTTGAAACGGCATTTGACATAGATTGGATCTGCATAACAACAGATGTCATGTGCAGCATGTTAAAAAAATGGACTCCTAAGTGAAATTGCACAGATTCTTCCCTTGTATAGAGGAAGAACTAATTCAAGCTTATACTTTCTCATTAGTCAGAGTGTCAGTTTATATCTTGTGATCCATGAAGCCTCTTTCTATACTGTATGCTAGATTCTCCATTTTTGCAATCCCAAAACAAAATGAACAAAATTTAATTTTGATCACAAGCTGTTAGAATCTCAACAATATTTTTTATTTGGGAATCCAACAGTATTTCACGAATCTATACTTTATTCACACAGCACAATATTGCTGAATTTAACCCATTTTTTAACTTGGCACAATACACTGAGCCAAAAGTTAAACATCATACTGACACTCTCCTGAAGAACTCAGGGTTAGAAGTAAATACACCTGCAAGTGACCTATATAAGCATACTGTGAACACAGCTGGAAAGTTTGTGATAGATTTTTATTCTGGATCTTAGCCAAGCTATCAAAGGATCTGCATGCATGTTATAATCTGCTAAATTTAGATGCTCAGTATAGAGAGGCCTAGACTTGGAGCCAAAGACCTTCTGTATTTGCATACACAAATTAAAAACTCTGCAATTTTATCTCTGGTGCTCAAAACAAATTTGGATTTACATGTTCAAAGTTATGACTGCTGACAGTTTAAAGGGTGAAGCACTTTTTTTCTGAGTCTTCAGCATCAAGCAGCTTTTTACTGCCATTATTGCTCCAGATATGATTATGAATTTTGTTGTGTAACATTTAATACCTTCAACTTCAGCATCCATTTTTAAGTCTTTGAACAACAATGGATCACACATCCATGAGAGTATGATTGGTCCATCAAGGATTTTTGTTAATATAATTCAGGAGGGAAGCTTCCCATCAGGGATGGGATTCAACCAATGTTACTACCGGTTCAGTAACTATATTTTGTGCATGCACATCACCAGATGCGCACTGTGCACATGTGTAGAAAAACCTTTAGATGTGCCACCCGAACAGCTGAAAAGCATTGTGCACAGGTGCACAGCATTTGAAAAGCCTCTTTTTTCCTGCCTTTTTCAACCTCAGCTGTTCCACGCAAAGCAGCTGAGATTGAAAAACTAGGAAATAAAGGACAGGCAAAGAGCCTAGACAGGCAGGTGGGCCAAACAGCAGCAAACACAGAACCAGTTTGATGTCTGCTGCTCTTCAGAGCTATTGGTTCTTTAGAACTGGGCAGAACCGGTAGCATCCCACCCCATGATGACCTCTCAAATGAAAAGGAAGGAAGAAAAAAATCCTGAGTATATTTTTATAAAACTACTTCCAAACAGATCACTGTGTGTTGCAGAAAAATAAGTCTGGTGTCACCATTTATAAGGTCACTAATAAACCTATTAAGAGCCAGTTAAGTATGAATGTTAAAGCATCAGACTAGGAACCAGCAGTTTTAGTCCTTTGTTACAAAGCCTGCTAGGTGGGAACAAGGCAAAGGAAGTCACTTCTACAATCTTGCCAAGAACTAGTCCAGGCAGTAAAATAAAAATCAACAAAAAGAATATGGAAATATTTGCCAGTGGCACAGACTAAATGAATTCAGTCTTACTCCATTGCTTTAATCAGCAAATCTTCAACTTGCCAGCAAAGAAATATAGGCTTCCATTCTGGATTAAGTTCCCATGTGCCAAACATACAGCTGTGTTTCTTAATCTCTGTTATACTGGTTGAGCCATTTACCAAAAGGTGCATCTGGACACAAGTTTCAGCCTGACTGCTTTAGATATAACATTGAATCATTTTTTGTCTTTTGTATCATTTTCCAGACTATCCCAATGAGATTCTGAACTTGTTTTTTCTGAAGATTCTCTTTTGTAAGAGAGTGTAAGTTTTGATGGGCAGAGAAACAGAGTTTCTTATTTTCGCTTTGATCATTCTAGGATGATGCAGGCATAATTTATATTCTTTGTAGGATTTATTTAGCTTTGCACCCTGTTAAGTTCCACTACTAATTAGCAGGATGTGTAAGATAAGAGAATTACAGTATGATTTAGAGTTATATAGATTTCAGTTATTTAGATTTAAGCTTTTATTAAAAATGTGATTAAAGTTAAGACTTGGGCTACATTTTTAAAGGAGAGAACACTGGATTCAGGAGGATGTCAGACAGACTCACACAACATGCAGGAAAATACTAACCTTATCATTTGTCCTAGAGTAGCAGGCAGCTGTATAAAAATACTTTCTTTCATTTATAGCTAAATTAAAACTTGAAACAGTCATATATCTTTTGCATCCTTTGTGTAAAGATTGGTACTTTCTAAAAGCTGAAAAGAAGTGACTGCATGTTCATGCAGAACATGAAGACAAATCTGGTCTTATATATTCACATTTCCCTCCTCTATGCCAGCACCCATGCCATCAGACCTAGAGGGAAAAAATAGCACAATCATCTTTAAATACACATTAATATACATTACAATGATGCAATGCAATATTGTTATTGTTTCTAAGTACTTATTTTTGTAAAAGCATGGGAAGATCAAAGCAATCTTGCAGAATTTTTCCTTGGAGAAAAGTTTACTGCAGCTATATGAATAGTCTGCATGAATATTAACATATTAACATATTAACAAACTGATCTGGGGTTAACTGGGATGCTAATGAAAGCATAGCGGCAGTCTCAAAATCCAGCTAGCTCAGGATTCTTTACAATGCAACAGTGTGCATTTTTTCTAACACATTTGCAAACTACAGAAGTGGTTCAAATTACAACTCTACCTTTGCACAATTCTTACTTAATTCTTACTTGATTCCTGACAAAGATTTTTATATTAATTTAGCACTTGTTGTAATCCCCTTCAAATTATACCAACATTTAAAAAGTGAACTTTTTCATTGTGCATAATAAAACAGTGTTACTCTGAAGAATAAGAAATCAGTGGACAAATTCACTTTTGCTAAAATTCAGAGAGACAGAATTTGATGTAGTGGTTATGGCATCAGGCTAGAAACTGGAAGACTGTGATTTTTAGTCTGTCTTTATGCATGAAACCAACTGTGTGACCTTGGACCAGTTACTCTCTTATCAGCTCTAGGAAGACACGATGGCAAACCATGTCCAAAAAACTTGCCAGGAAAACTATAAGATTGCCAGAAATTAATGCTGAAGTCACAAAACAAAAACAAAGAACCCTTAGAACATAATCTTTCGGAAGATTTTCAGGTGCAGGTTTTATTGAAAATAAAAGTGTCTATATTTTAGTGAAGTTGTTATACAGGTTGATGTTCAGAGAAAGGCATTTAAATTTTTTGTAGCATTTTAGAGAAATACCCAGTGACACTGCTATGCTGAGATAGCCCTAGCAAAACATCCACTGGACCTTCCAGGTTCCTCAGATTCTTCACCCACGCTTCCACCTACCAGATTCTTTGTTCCTCTCTGTTTATATTCTTTCTGTCTCACTCAATCCTTTTTTTTTTTCTTGTCTCTTGTCAGAAATGGCATCTGCACCATCTCTTTCATGGAGCCACTTAATAACCCACTGAGAAACCAAAGGTTGATCACAACAAAAGCTTCATTTTACAGTAGGTCCCAAAATATAAAAATAACAGAAAAAAATGTGGTGCTGCTGCTTGGGAGGATTTGAAGGAGGAAGAACCATGAAAGACAATTTTGTTTTTTGTTTCCATTAGTATGCTACTGAATTTGGAGGCTGCCAAACTGAGAGCCTTGAATGAACATTTCGTAGTTTGGCCATGGAGGTGATATTTTTGTAGTAAATCATAATGTTGACAATGGTATTGCCTAATCTATTTCAGAACATTGATATGGCCAATGTGTCTTGTTCCTCCCTCCATAGAAAAACTTTTTCAAACGACAAGACCACTTTGTGACTGGTATGTGGATGCTTGAAAAGTCTACATAATTCATTCATCTTCATAAGTTATTCTTGATTTCATCTTTTTTTTTCTTATTGTGATAGGTTTGAGGACACAGTCCTGACCAATCTTAATTGAAACTTTACTCATTATTTTCCATTTTCCAAGGTGTCTAATAAAATAAATATATATTTTAAAAAAGAATATTTGTACCTCCAGGTTGAAATGAGGGGTCCTTGCTTTTCCATGAGTTTGTTTTCTTGCAGATGCTTTATTACCCGAACTAGGTAAAATCATCAGCACTGATGATGTTACCTAGATTGAGCAATGAAACATCTGCAAGAAAAGAACCAAACTCAAAGAGCACTAAGGATCTGTTCAGAGTTTTGCAACATGAATTCAGCTCCAGAAAAATTAATACAGATGGCTGGTGCTTCATTTAACGTCTTTATAAATATAATAAATAAATTTTACAAACCAGTTTTAGATTTCTCCAACATGGAGCAAACTCAGACAGAAACATGTTGCAAGCAACTTACAGCAGCAAGTTACTTTCTCTTTTACTTTAGTTCAGCAGGCAAGCAACAGGAAAGAAGCAGTTTCTTTACAGACTCAGAGCTCAAGATAGCTGTAGAGCTTAATATAGAGCCAAGCCTAGGCTACTTTTAGTTTCAGTTTCCAGCCTAGGCTAATTCTAGTTTCAGTTTCCAAAACAGTCCTCATTGGCTGACTTACTTGCGATGCCTATTCATTGGCTGACCTTGTTACCAAGCTCTATTCCAAATCATGAATATATTCCGACAGGACTCCTCATAAGATATATTTTTATCATATGTCTTTTCATAGCTGCTACACAATAATCTTCAGGATACAGTGCAAGGATCTGAAAATGTTTAAAGCTTGCCATCTGGGCAACAAAAATAACACATCTGACTCAGTTTGCTTCTCACAATGTGGCCCATTAGGTTCCCTTAAATGCTTTGAACATTGTATCATCTTGCTAACACAGAGATGAAATAGCCAGAAAAGAAATATCGAAAAAGTGTTTATCCCAGGCCTTGCATGTTTTTGTAATAATAGTGGTATGATTGGGAATTGCTTCTTCCAAATTTTCAGGTACAACATTAGCAATGCTATATTTTATTTACTCTTTAGATCAAAACATGTGTTTAGTTACTCTTTTAAAAAAATGTAATATCCAAAAGAAAGACACAGGATTGGTTTAAGTCATAATTTTATATTGATGAGGTTTGTTGGAATTACAGGGTTATTACCCCAGGACTACAAGGTTTAAGAAATAAATTAGTTGTTGAACATGTGCTGCTGATGAAGCATCCAAGATGTTATAGCATCAGTTTTGAAATATGTATTTGTGTTGTCTCCAAGAAGAAAAATATAGTTGCTTTTATGGCAAGATGGATTACCCACATATCAGTCATGCAGGAAACAACTTAAATGAATTTCCATCTAAACCAGAACAATAGTTTTCTGTAATAAATCTAGTTGTCACTTTTGCTTTCCATCACTGGTATTCTCACAACTTGAATTAATTAGAGGAATAAGATTGGATAGGGATCTAAAAGTCAGACTTCTTATTTCTTAAAATGTTCCTAACCTTCCAATCTGCCTATGCATTGCTCTGCTTTCTAGGTATTTTGCCACATATTTAGTTTTATTCCTTTCCTAATATCACTAATGGGAAAGATAATGTTCCTAATAATAAGGAACCAAAGTTATTGCATACTGTTTCCGTTGCCATGTATTCTGAAAGTCAGCAAAGTCTACAGAGTAGTCTGGCTGCCAACAGTTGTTAGTTCATTTAGTTCACATTGCTGTGCTATCCAGGGTATACCATGAGGATGTGAATTAGCTTCACACTACAATTGCCATATGCTAAATAAATAAATAATGCATAGCTATATAAAATATATAAAAAGTATTTTTGGCTACCTAGCTTTAAACCAAATCCATAGCAGATTAATTAGGGAATCTTTGCTGAATTGCATAATCCATGTAGCAACAGATAACATTAGCTATATGAAAGGATTTGGTCATGAGCTGTATTAAGTATTAGAAGACAAGATGCCAATGTATGTTCTGTCTCTATAGTTTAAGATCTTAGTTGCTAGAAAATAATTGAATATAATGTTTTGCAATGAATCCAGAAATGTTGGCTAAATATATATAAAATCCTAATCCCTAAAAACAAAGCACCTGTCATCCTGACATATATCTTAATGCATCCATGTCCAGAAGGGGAGTTCATCCCTGAGCTTTCTGTATTGAAGCTGATTGGTCCAGGTACCAAGCATTGTGGCAGATCATCTAACTGGAGCCTTCAGCAATCTGGAAAGCACTCCAAGTCTTCTAGGTCTGTCTCCGTTGTCAAACTGTCCAGGCGATACTGGACAATTCCCACACCAGTGTGGTAGCACAATGGCCATCTCTATTCTTAATATGAGAGATTTGTCAATAGAATATTTTTCATTTTGTCTTCATCCTGGCAATCTGTATACTCCGAAATGACACCATCCTTGTTGATCAGCCACCCAGCAATGTAAAGTATATCAAAAAGAAATGGCCCTTATCAAAATCCATTGAAACATTTTCAAGGTGATCTTGCATAAAGCAGATTGTGCTTAATTTTTTGCAACAAAAGTGGAAGAGGCAATTCTTCCCTCCTTTTTTAAATGAACCTCCTCTTCTACAACTTTCTGCCCATTTCCCTGCTCATTCTGTAAAGATCACCAAAGATTTGATCATCTGCATTATAATTGCAGTGTACCTGTTTCAGCTATGCTCAATCTAAGCTGTTCTGTCTCACCTGCCAGGAATATTTCTGAACTTGACTTTGAGCCTGTAGAGAGGACAGAATAGAGCAGTTTATTTCTTTAAGTCTTCTGTAAGGGCCAAATGAAAATCCTCTTAAGACTTTATCCAGAAATAACAGTTTACAGTATTCCCTGCAGTATTAGATGCATTATAGTTTGGTATTTCCTCTGCACATGAAACAATGAGATTTCACTTACCCCGTAAGGTTACAGCATGTATTATCTATTTTATTTCTTCCTACCTCAGTGATAAAAATCATTCATGAAAGGTCCTTGCTATATCTCTTATTTTTGGTCTGGAACTGCTCACTTGTTTGCTGTAGTGTTAATGTTGAAGCCTTTTCAGTCCACAGATACCATTTTGATCTTTCTTCCACATATGGAAGGACTTTTAATTGGTAGCTGGAATATCAGCTCATTAAGCCATTATTTACAAATAAGTAACCAATTCTCTTTCCACCTCCTGCCTCTCAATTTCCACACTGTGGAAGCAGGTGCACATTACATTGCATTTTTAAAAATCAAACTTGTGCCAGCTTGCTTCCAAAGTTCCAGGCATGGTTCATGTTCTGGACTCGTAATATTTATTATACAAGTGATATTAGATACTTTTTTTTGCTCAGTTTTTCATCACTTGCTGATTCTTATTTAAACTTGTAATGATCATTCTTCCTATGTAAGAATAACCATTGTTTTTCTTTTTTTAAAACAATTCTAAACAACATAATATGTTTGTGTGACTCAACTTGGCTGTCTCATTACTCCCATTAACCACAGAGTCTTTTTTATATAAGATGAAGAGGGAAGAACTGATATTTAATGATTTTCCATTTTTGGATTTAGTGTTAAGTATATATTATACAAACTTTAAATTTCTCTCGTATTAATTCCTATATTCATTCTTCAGCTTGCTTTTAGCATCCTCTAGCCTTGTTTTGGCTATAGGTGATAATAAATGAAATGAGTAATACTTCTCTTTGCATGGGTGCTTAACTCTTGCTTAAATAGCAGACTAAGTGGCAGTCAATTACATAACATGTTTAATGGAAAAATAAATTGAAATTGTGTATAATGAGGGGAAAAGATAAATATTTACATTTTTTCAGTGACTGTAGAAACTCCATTTGTTATTATAGAGTGGCCAGGTATACAAAGATATTTTTACTATGAGCAATGGGATTTCTAATGTTCCTAATTTAGATGAAATTGCTACCTCTGTTAGAAATACTCTTCAAGTTATGAGCATACATTTTTATAATACCCATGCATCAAGCATTCTCAGTGGTAAATTAGTCTCTAACTTATAATTAAATACACATCCTGGACAGTGCAGTTAAATTATAAGCAGTGCAGGTGACAAATTTTGAAATTTTTGTCACATCTTCATTTTTTGTGATCCTGAAAGGAAAACAGATCCTTTCCTATGTATTTTCCCTTTTCCCTTTATAAAACTATGATGATGACTGGGCAGATATTGAATTTCAACAGCCAATAGAATTGAACATTGTGATGAGAAATGTTAAGTAAAAACCAAACAGGCACTCCTAATTTCCCAAACCTCCTACAATTGTTTGCTTTCTTTCTGTCACAAGTTTTTCAGATTAACCCTAATATGTTGACAATATGGGTGGGGAGTTAGGAGAAAAAAGATTTCTTCAGGTCAGCAATACTATATTTTCACTTACATGCTCTCCATAATTGTTACTTCTGATCCAGCTGTCTTTCAGCTGAATTTCACCAGATGAAATAGCTCTCAAATACTTCTCAAACAGAATTTGACCATTTAAGCCAGGTAGTTAAGGAAAAACTGCCACACTTAATTGTATTTTAAATTACCTGCAAATAATTACCTGCAGATTATAGTAGTTTTATACTTTATATTTCTTATTGTTTTATTGTTGCTATGAGCCATATATAATTGCTTAAGATGGGCTGCCAAGTAGATCTTTTAAATGGATTAAGTTGTGAATTACCATATTTTTTGCTCCATGACTCACTTTTCCCCCCAGCAAAAGTGGGTGGAAATGTCTGTATGTCTTATGGAGCAAAAAATACGGGTTGAGGCAGTGGCGGGGTCCTTTTACAGTGCTGAACCCCGCCTCTTCTGTCTTTGTCATTGCCCGTTTTCCTTCTCTAAAACTAAGTGCATCTTATGGTCGAGTACATCTTATAGAGTGAAAAATATAGTATTTGATTGCTACCTAGGACTGTCTAGAGCACGGGTGTCAGACTCACACTGTAACAGCAGTATCATGTGTCATATCAGGACTGTTCCCCCTTTGCTAAACGGGGCATGGGCGTGGCCAGTAAGTGATGCATCTGGCCCATGAGTTTCACAGCCTTGCCCTAGAGTCAGGTCATGAAACAGTTTATACATTTTTATAGCAAATAAATGTGAATGCATGCATGTATACCAACCTAAAGAAGTTGTGGCCCACCAGTGGCCAGCAGAGCTGGCGGCAGACTCGGACAGTGAGGAGGTTGGGGGAGGAACATGGGCCAGTCCTGGAGTTGGGAATTCTCTTAACGAGTACTCTGCGAAGGAGGCAGAGATGGGGCCAGAGCCATCTGACAGTTATCAGCTGCCTTTGGAGTCAGAGATCAGTGGGGCAGAAGAACAGCTGGAGCCTGTTCCAGTGTGTGCATGCGCAGAGCTGCCAGGAGAAGGAAACAGTTAAGGAACGAGGGTCGACTTGGGAGTAAAGGCTCAAGTGGATGGTGAATGGCCCCTCCATGGGGAATAAAGAGGAATGAAAGGGGAGTGGTGTTTGCAGGAGACAATTTGTTCAATTCATTAGAGTGACTTCTTGCCAAGTAATTGCTGCTGCAGCTTGGTGTTTGGAAGATATCAGCTTGGCAACTCTCCAAGCCTGATAAAGGCCTGTAGTTGTGAAATCTCATGAAAGACTGTTTGCTGGGACTTTGCTGGAGAGGAATTCACTTTAACTTAAATAAAAGGGGTTTATGGGGACAAGCAGTCAGCTTCATGATCTTGGAAAGCCTCGGTCAGAACAAGAAACTTTTGAAGCTTTCATAAGGAATAAGTTGCCCCATTGAGAAATATAATTAATCTCAGGATATAATTTAAAGCAAGCAAACATGAACTAATTTTGCAAGAGTGTAGTTAATATTGAAGTTTATATATAGTTTAATATTGAAGTTAATATATAGTTTATGTTGAAGAATGAAAAATGTTCATCTGTTTCAGTTTTACTTTAACTGTATTTAGATGCTCAATTCGGCAAGGTCTTCGCTGAGTGATCCTGGCCATTGCAGGATTCTTCCTGTGCAGACAATCTGCTCTATTACTTGCTTCATTTTGATGTAATTCCAGTCTTTAGGAATTTGAAAGTCACCTCTGTGACTTGAGAATGGTAGTTCTCAAAAGATAGTAAAAAATAGTAGTTGTAAATGAGATACTAGCATTTAAGCCTTTTCTTCTTATTTAAATGAAGATACTTATTTCATATGAGAGAGGTGCATGATTAATAGCATGACTATTTTTAAGAGAGGCAAGATATGCATATTTTCTGGGGAAATATATATTTTACTATATTGTCTTGGAAAGAATAGTTTGTGAACTTGTCATAAAATTATAATGTGGAACTGAGGAAAATAGAGCTAAGCTAAACCAAGTTAAACTACTTACCTTGTATTAGAGAAAGTATAAATTAGGAAGAATTCTTCCTTGTTCACAGTTGTTTCAGAAATGTTAGCAGATGGTTAAAGCTTGACTTTTTATTGTGTTCTATTTTAAAGTCAGAAGACAAATGGAGGTATAAAAAGGGGAAGGCTTCAAAAAAGATTCATTGTGGCATTTTAGAAATGCTTAGAAAAGATGAATATTAGATTCAAATCCTCACATATAAAGTGCAACTAGAGTATAATCAGCTGAGAAATTGGAACATTCTAAGAGTTATCCACTTTTCAGAATCATTGAGGGTCAGGCAGAAAAGAAGTTTAATAAATTATGGTTGATTGCACAGTCATCCAGGTGTTTAAGCCGGATTTAGCATTTTGTCCACTTCTGAGATTTTTTTGCATGATCAGCCAGATGTTTGGAATGAATTTGGCATTTTTATCACCAGTTGAGTTCTTCCCAAGGACATGAGATAAGTAGATGTTATTGGCCTTGTCCAGGCAGTCACCAGAATCAAAAAAATGACATGAAGGTATCTTCCCCCCACCATTTTTTTAAATTGAGTGTTAATGGGTAATTTATATGTCTAAAATATAACTGTGCTTGTACCTTGTAGCAATAATAGTCATTAGCTTCAGAATTGGTATCAAAACCAGGGTAAGTTTACTGTAAATCAGTATTGCAAATTATGTTTAGTGTTTTTTATTTGCAGCTTCCTAGACAACTGTACCCTTAGAATTGGATGCTTATTCATTACTGGCATTTGGTATACTACACTACAATATACGTAGTTAATAAGAGTTGCGTCAGTGTGATTTTCAAGGAACACAAGAGAAGGGAAGGAATACAATACTTTGAAGATTTCTTAACACTGCTATTGTAATATTGCATAATATTAACATAGCCTAACTTAATTGGAAATGCATGGTTTGTAATTTGGCACATGCAAAGGTTTTAGATAATCAAACCTCTTCGTATTTCTGCAATATGGGTATAAACTTGTTGCAATTTTGTTGAACATGCTCTATTTTTAATACCTTCAGTTTTTTTATCCTTATTTTCAATTTGATTCTTCAATTTTTTGAAGAATATTATCTTTCTCAAGTCTACCAGGAAAGGAAGACAAAATTCACTCACTGAGCACTGACCTGCCTTAGTATCCAAATTTCTCTGTTCCAAACTTGTAAATATTGTAAGCCTCTTCTGTCTCTTTATCTTCTACATGCTTTTTTCAATCCTGCTTAGACTGGTCCAACTGGAAGACACAGTGATATCTCATTTCCAGAACACATAGCAATTCCCAGAATACTAATCTATCAGGAAAGCCTGAGTGGAAAGGAAAATATAACTATTTAGGAGGTTGTGTCTCTTGATTTATTTATCCATGGATTTATTTATAATATTTGTAGATCGCTCCAGTCATGAGACTCTGGGTTGTGTAGAACCACTAGAAAAATCAACACAACAGTGAAAGCAAAGCAATAAAACAAAATGAGAAAAAGAAGGGAATAGGAACTACAGTTCAGTGTAATACATCTTCATTTAAGACATAAAGACATACCTTTGTTTAGAGCAGCAGAATATAGGGACAACACAGATAGTCCTCAAGTGATGACCTCAACTGGCCAGAATTTCTGTTACTAAGCCACGTAGTTGCTACCAACTGAGTGGGACCAGCTTTGGAACATAGAACATAGAAGAACAGAGTTGGAAGGGACCTTGGAGGTGTTCTAGTGCAACCCTCTGCTCAGGCAGGAGACCCTATACCAAATAGATGGTTGTCTACTCCTTACTTCTAGGTTGCTTCTCTTCTTGGTTAGTTTCTATCCATTGTTTCTCATGTTTCTTTTGGGTGACGTCCCTCATCTTTGTAGAAGCCCCTCAAATATCAGAACATGGCTATCATGTCTCCCCTAATCCTTCTTTTTATTAGGTGTAAAGGTAAAGGTTCCCCTCGTATATACATGCTACTTGTTTCTGGCTCTTGGGGGTGGTGCTCCATTATAAAGCTGAAAAACCTGTTCTGTCTGAAGACATCTCCGTGGTGATGTGGCCGACATGACTAAATGTCGAAGGCTCCTGTAACTGTTCTTTCTTTGTATGTTTCAGCCTCTAACCCCCTAATCATTCTTGTTGCTTTCCTCTGTACTCCTTCCAGAGTCTCAATAACTTCTTTGTATTGTGATCAGAACTGGATGCAGTATTCTAAGTGTGGTTTTACTAAGGCCGTGATGGCAAACCTATGGCACGTGTGCCTCAGGTGGCACGCAGAGCCATTTGAGCTGGCATGCAAGCTCCAGCCAAAGTTATCTGCACTGCTCATGTGCATGCTTCCCAACTGATTTTCGGCCTCCAGAGGCTTGAGGGAAGCCTCTGCAGCCTTTGGAGGCTGAAAAACAGGCCCGTTTCATTACTTAAATATTGGAAGTGATGAAACAGGCCCATTTTTCAGTCTTCAAAGGTTGCAGAGGCTTCCCTCGAGCCTCTGGGAGGCCAAAAAAGGCTTCAAATGGGCAGAAAATCAGCTGGGAGGCATGCACAAGTGCAGTGCAAGCAAAGAGGTGATGGGGGGATCATGTGCA
>BHFT01016361.1:0-55133 GCA_004320025.1 Laticauda laticaudata
AGGTGTAAAGGTAAAGGTTCCCCTCGCATATTTATCTAAAAAAATTGTATAGCTGCCCATTTTAAAGTCTAACTTTAGATGCACCCATTTTGAGCATAATGCTCCATTATAAAGCTGAAAAACCTGTTCTGTCTGAAGACAGAGGCTTCCCTCGAGCCTCTGGGAGGCCAAAAAAGGCCTCAAATGGGCAGAAAATCAGCTGGGAGGCATGCACAAGTGCAGTGCAAGCAAAGAGGTGATGGGGGGATCATGTGCACATGCACAGGGAGCATGGGGTGTCCATACGCATTGCCTTCTGGATGGTGGCACATGAGCGTGTTACAGCAAGTGCAGTTTTTGGCACAGGAGCCCAAGAAGGTTAGCCACCACTATATTAAGGCTTTGTAAAATTTTGTTCAAGTTTTTGGGTATGACACCCAGTGTGCTGATAACCACTGGGACTGTCATGGCTGATTTATGTCATAATCTTCCAGTTTCAGCTTTCAGATCTTCATACTTTGAATATTGGTCTTTTCCAATTCTTTGCCTTCTATTCTACTACTTCCTGGTATTGCAACATTAATTATTCTCCACTTTCTTCTTTTCAGCCACAGTTATATCTGGTATATTATAAGCCAAGACTTTATCAGTTGGTATTTGGTAATCCTACAAAATTTTAATCATTTTTTTACTACCTTTCACTCTATGATCCTCCTATTTTTCCATGACTGCTAATTGATATTTTTTTATAGATGTTCCAGTGAATCATTCTGGTGACTATGTTATGTCGTTAATAACATGGGTGGGATTCAAATTTCTTAACAAGAAGTTCTGTGGGCATGGCTTAATTTGTGGGTGTGGCTTAGTGGTCATGCTGGGTGTGACTTGTCTGAGCGTGACTTGTCACATGACTGGCTGGGCATGGCTTGGTGGTCATGTGAATGTGGGCATGACCAACTCAATGTCGTTCACATCAAGGGGTGCCTCACCTGGTCCCTCCCTCCCAGCCATTCCTTGTGACACCCAGCCTCAATTTATCTATAGTTCTGTAAAAATGTTGCTCACCGTTTTTTTACTTTATTATCTATGTACTATAGATGTACTTTCATGGACCACTGAAAGATGGAGATGACTCACATGCTTTGCCCAAGAGTGTAATTGGCAACAGGCTTTTAAGGGGCTGCCAGAAAGAGGGGGGCAATGTATTTTCCAAAGCACCAGAAGGCAAACAAGAAGCAATGCATGGAAACTGGACAAAAAGAGAAGTAAACTAAGACTAAGGAGAAACTTCCTGACAGTGAGAACAATTAACCAGTGGAACTGATTGACACCAGAAGCTCTGAATGCTCCAACACTGGAGATTTTTAAGAAAAGATTGGACAGCCATTTCTCTGAAATGGTATAGAGTTCCCCCAAGGTCCCTTCTAAGTGTTATTCTGACACCTTTCCCAGGACCTTGAGCAACCCTCCCCCCAGGCTGCAGCCCTCCCAAAATACCTCCATGGGTGGCAGAGGCAATGGCCTTGGCTCTGGCTACCTCCTGTAAGCTGTCCTGGCCTGCAAGGGAAGCAAGCAAGCACAGGGAAGGGCTCCAGTTGGTGCCACGATTTTCCACCTGCTTCCCAAGCTGCCCTAGCCTGCGAGTGGGAGAGTGCAGCACTGGAGCCTTTTCCCAATGCTGCTTGCTTCCAAGCCAAAGTACTCCGCATGCAACAACGGCGGTGGCCATGGCTGCCTCTTGTAAGTAGCACCATTGCCACAGCACCTCCTCCCACTTCCTTTCATTTTGTCCCAGGAGAAGCAGGCAGAGTGCTGTGCGATATCCTGCTTGCAGGAGGCAGCTGGGTCCACCACCACCATGCATGTGGAGGCACATTGGGAAGGGCCAGGGTCTGCTCAAGGCCCGCGCAGCAAACTGCACCACAGCCGCCATATGGTAAGGAGAGCATTGCATGGCAGCTTAGACAGCCAGCCGAGTCTGAGGATAAGGGTGCAGGTAGGTACGGCCCCAGACAGTGCCGCTGGCAGGATGGGTCTCCATTGGGTGGGGAAGCGCCAGCCAAGCCCAGGGATGGGGGATGCAGTAGGTAGCTAGGCGAGTCCAGGGGACCCTGGAGATGGCCACGGGAAGCCCGGGGAGCCCTGGAGATGGCTGCAGGAAGAAAAGTACCTGGAAGACCCCAGAGATGGTGGCAGGAGTTCTGGGCAGTCCTGGAGATGGCCATGGGAGGCCTGGGGACAGTGGGGAAGGGGATAGTGCAACTCACAAACTTACCTGTGAGCAGACAGGAGCTCTTTCCCTGGAGGGGGAAGGACAGAAGGGGGACTTGGAAGCTTTTCGTCCTGCCATAGCAAAAGGCAGGCAGCAATGGCTGGCCCGGTGGGCAGGCAAAAGCAGGTTGCAGGCATGTCGCGCATGCACACAATGTTGTGCCTGTGTGATAGGGACCGACTGGGCAGGGACCAGAGAAGTAGGTGGAGAAGGGCAGGACCAGCCAGAGGCCTGATTTACCAGTTCTCTGAACTACTGGGAACCATAACAACTGGTTCTACAAACCGGTGCAAACCAGTAGAATCCCACTCCTGGTTAATAATCAGTTTTGTGAACTTCTTGCATGAACTAAATATATGATCTGCTTTTTTTGCACAATCTGGACTTTGAATGATTTGAAGATTTTTCAGTTACGTCCTTGATTTTATTAGTTCAATAGTGTGCACTTGTACAGCCAAAATCTTTCAGGGGTTTTTCTTTTTAATGTTCACAATGTAAGCTATTGGTAGGTTTATCTTTATCTACTTTACCCTTAAAAATGATGAAATTCTGCATGACACATGTTATCTGTAGTACAGCTGAAACAAAGTACTAATATATCCAGTACTAGTGTAATATGGCAAAGAATTTAGGGGAGGTACAGAAGCCTTGTGAGTGGAGCCACTTCCTCTTTGCAAATTGTTATCTTCCCTTTCCCTATGTTTTAATCCTCGCCAATCTGAATGGTCTTCAAGTTTTAAAATTCTATTTTTGAAGATTGCTCTGGAAAGAAGAGGTTTAAAGTCCTTTTAAGGATCATGAAAGCAATTTATTTGTAGCGTGAAAACTTTGGATTTAAGTTGTGTGTTTGGCATAATAAAACAGACAATTCTAGCATTATACTGATAGGTGCAGGGTGTCTAACAAATGCTTCCTGCAAAGTTTTTTGCCCCATTCTACTTTTTAAAAAACTTGCTTCCAAACCATGATATACATGATTTTTAAAAAGTAGAGGAGGACAAAGTAGAATATACATTTTGAAAGAGTTTTTTTTTTTTAAGATAAAAAGTGGTATATGAATGCAGCTTAATACTTGGTTTGTAAATATGCTTCCATACTTGGGAAAGGTAGTCTGGGTTCTTATTGTTGGTGTTTAGTTCACCATCCAATAATTATATAGCATATGATTAGCCATGGGTCTATGACTATGGCAGCCAGCAGGCATAAAAACTGGGCTCATTGCTTTGAATGTCAGAAAATTGCATCATTGTGATGTAACCCAGTGTATATTTTAATGAAAGAAGTTTCTTAAATTAAGAAATGTTTTAAAGTAGATTGATTAATGTTGGCAATTGCCTGGACAAATTCCTGCAGTTTTCTTGGTGAGATTTCAGAAATGGTTTGCCCTTGTCTGCTTCCTTGAGCTGAAAGAGGACGACTAGCCCAAGGTCATCCAGTTGGTTTTGTCCTAAGAAGGAATGAAATTCAGTCTTTCAGTTTCTAGCCTGTATCTTAACCACCACATCGAACTGGTTCTCCAATCTAAGGCTATTTAGTAGAAACTGATAATAGAGTACATTGATTTTCGTTCTTTTCCTGAAAAATAACAGTTTAATGATAATTAGGCAGCCATTTCCATCCTAAAGGCTAATAACTTTTCTTCCTTTTTAATTTTGAAAGCATTATTGAACCTTAAGAGAAATAGTATCATGCTGTTTGTCTGTCTCTCTGTCTGTCAGATATCCTACATTCTTTTTATGGAATCCAGGAGCAAATGCACCCAAACAGCACTGNTAATTAGGCAGCCATTTCCGTCCTAAAGGCTAATAACTTTTCTTCCTTTTTAATTTTGAAAGCATTATTGAACCTTAAGAGAAATAGTATCATACTGTTTGTCTGTCTCTCTGTCTGTCAGATATCCTACATTCTTTTTATGGAATCCAGGAGCAAATGCACCCAAAGAGCACTGATAATGCAGTATTGGGCATATTTAATGGAGCTTCCTCCATGGAAGCAGTGATAGCAGAGCAGAAGAATTAAATTTTGAATCAATTTAATTTGAGAAAAGATCCAAGCCAGTGTCTTTGAATAAATGAGGAATTGTGCAGTAATTCCCTAAATAATAGAATCACAGAGCTGGAAAAGATCCCTTAGGTGTTGAAGTTCATTTCTGCTCAGTACAGAGATCCAAATTAAAGTATCTCCAGCAGGAAGGAGCTCATAACCCCCTTACTTGTTCCATCCTCAAACTGCTCATATGGTTAGGAAATATTTTCAACTGAAATCTGTTTTTCTGTAGTTTGAAATTATTATTCTACACCTTGTATTCTGAGTTTTGATTTTCTGCTTTATGCCATTTTTTTCAGCTCTTGTATAAAACATTAGGTTATCCTAGGATTACTTACTCTTTTCTTCTCAAGTCTTAACATCTCCAGTTTCTAAATCTCTTTTCATAGGATTTACTTGATTTTGAAACTCAAGTTGAAGAAATCAAATACACCTGAGTGAAGAAATATATTTGTTCCTGTTAAATTTTATTCTATTATTTTCAGTATAATTGTGTTTAAGAATATAATGATCATGCACAAAAGTCCTGATTTGATGTTCACGTAGGGTTCATATCTACCCACAATAGTGCCAAATTAATACAATCTGCAAGTTAATAAGAAATCTCCATAAAGTTCAATGAGTCCTGGAATAAGGACATGCAACCTTAAGGATAAGTTGAAAAACTCTTTGCATAATTTATCTTCTGTTGTAATTAAAGGAACAGCTCCACATAGTAATCTTCAGCTTGTGGTGATTTGTTGATAAATTAATACTATATAATGAAACAGGCAACTGGATTTATAGTATTAGTTTGCATGACTGGTAACCTAATAAGCAAAAAATCTTGATTCTAACTGTGACACTATGGTCATTAAGCATATTACTGTGGTTTAAGCGAGACAGTCTCAGATGGTGATCATATAACCACAGGATTCTGTAACGGTCCAAATAAGTACCAAATGCCCAAATTGCAATCACATGACCACGGGCATGTTGCAACAACCACAGCATTAAGGACTGTCATAAATCTCCATTTTTCAAGCTATAAAAACTTTGAATAGTTACTGAATGAGCAGGTCACTGAGTGAGAACTACCTCTATGTATTGCTACAGATACCAAACCTTGAAATCAAATTGAGAAAGACTAAGACTATCCAACAGAGGATGCAGATCTCCATATAGCTAGCCGATGCAACAAAGAAGTTTTTCCTTAGTTTCCCAGCTAGCAATCCTTTAAATTTTTGCAAATAGGATGAGGCTACATTGCACAATCCAAACGTACTAGCAACAAAGAATCAAATCTAAATGAGGACCCAAAAAAAAATAAAAAACACTTGACTGTATTTTTGTTTCCTTTTCATTTCTTTCATATCAACTTTACTTAATAACATTGATTTTTTCAAGTATGTTATTGTTGTGTTTCCGTGTCCTTACCTTATGCCAGATGTGTGACAGAAAATGTGTGAACCCAAAACTGGGAAGCAAAGATAGTGTACCAGCACCCATTCTAGTTTTCAAATTGACAAACTCTAAGGAAGGGCTCTTCAAGCTTGACAGCTTTAAGACTGGTAGACTTCAACTCCCAGAATTCTTTCTCCAGCCATGTTAGCTCAGGAATTCTGGGAGTTGAAGTCAACAAGCCTTAAACTTGCCAAGTTTGAAGACCCTTGCTGTAAGGCTTAATGGTTCACTCAATACCCATCCAGAAGACAACAGAAATAGGAGTTTTTATCAAGCTGTGAGTGAAAATAGTATGTAAAAGTCAATGCAATGTGCATGGACTTATTGTTTATTTCTCTTGCTTTATTAGTGACTGTTATTTTCAAAATAACTTGTGGTTTAGAATTAAACATTTTACACATGAGGGATTTTCCTTCATCTGTAATCATTGCAAAGTGATACTTATTTTTTTCCCTTTGAAGGACAGAGAACCAAAGGATTGAACTGGAATAGGAATCTTGAAAATTCTTAATATTGGTTGATATACTGTAGTTCTGCCCACTGAACACTGTAACATTGAAGGTTAGTTTGGTTTTCATAGGTATTTTCCAATCTGCAATTAGTTCAAGAATTATCCCTAACTTCTCAGATTAAGCTAGGCATTTTAACATGTTCATTATTGAAAACTTTTTTGATCATTGATACATGTAGTCATTTAGGATATTGATAAATGCAGTAATAAGTTACGTACCCATCTATGCCAGAAATCACACTGTTCCTATAAGTAAAACTGTGAAAGGCATTCAGCTGCCATACATCTATCCACCCCAACAATAGACTGAATATAATGCTTTCAATAGCTGACAATGTATTTAAACCAATTCTTGATCAATCTTTTCCTACTCCATTCTGAGTGTTGAGCTTTTACTCTATCCTAAAATAGAAAGTAAGTGTTTTGTGTGATACTTTGTCAGGCATGCTAGACTTATGCCTTCGTCTTTTACAGTCCATCTATAGACTCAATTCCAATAGACCTAACCTGTGAAGAAAGAGTCTACTTTACTGACTCCTTACATAGATACAGAGAATATGCAGATAATTTGGCATTTATGACCTTTAAAAATCAGAAATAAGAAGCTAATTAAAAAGTTGTGAAATAACCTGACATGTATAAATATAGTTGTTGACCTACTTAAGATAATTTGAATTAATGTCATGGATAATTTAGACGTCATTTTTGCCTAGCTGTAGTTTGCTTATAAGGAATGAAAAAATGGAATATGATCCAAGATTCAGGCATGTCCCATGGTGCTCAGCTGTTCTTAAACTATATCTGTCTATATATATATACACATATTCACTGTGAGACAAATTATCTTCCTAATTCTGTAATGTTTAGTATAAATTTACAATAGGGACAATTATTATTAGCTACTTCAAAGAATTTGGGTCTAAGCTGCACCATTATGAATATTTATGAAAGTTATAAGACTTCCTTAAAAATCACTGGACTTGAGGCAGCTTACAGAAGCTACATTATAAAAGCAAGAGACATTCTCAGAATAAAATGTACTAATTTATTAAAACTATTTAATTAACTATCAATAGTTAATTAAGTATTAATCAACAGCAGTGATTAAAATGCCAACAAAAAGGAAGGAATTAAAATTATAGAATTGTAAAAATAAGCGCAAAAGTGCCAAGATGAAACTGAATTTATCTGAGTTGGGAAACAATATTTTTTTATTTGAACTGCTTTGTGATGCAATGTGATCAGATTCAAACCCAAAGTTAGTCAGTCAGTCATTGGTTAGTTGTCTGTCTACCTATCTCCAAAGCATCTGAAAGCAGGACAAGAAGCAATGGATGGAAACTAATCAAGGAGAGAACCAACCTAGAAATAAGGAAAAATTTCCTGACAATTAGAACAATCATTGAAATGGCTTGCCTTCAGAAGTTGTGGGTGTTTCATCATTGGCGGCTATCAAGAAGAGATTGGATAACAATTGTTTAAAATGTCTCTTGCTTGAGCAGGGGGTTGGATTAGAAAACCTCCAAGACATTTGTCTGTCTGTCTATCTCCTTCATAAGCATGGGAGAAGAGAATGCTATTCTACCAATGTAGACCTGAGAAAGATAAACACAGCTGGATTTGATTAGTATTTTGTTGGGAGACCATTACAATTTCCCGGACTATAGTTTATATGGGGGAGAGGATAAAAAAATAATGAGAAACTAGTTCTGTGTTATTGCCAAAAACCGTACAGAGACATGTCCCTGTAGTCAGCAGCAGAAGCCAAGCTCAGTGTGAAAGAAACTATTTTTACTTGTCCTTCATAAATGATGTGTAAAATAACCATGGAGAAAGGAAAACATAAGGTTAAAATGCACCTTGGCAGTTCAGCAAGACATTTGCTTCTTCTGGATTCAATGTTCTGTTGAAGGATTTCATCTATGAAACTGTTTACCTTTCTGTAAGGTGACAGCTAGATAACTTTCTGCCTTCCAACTGCACTAAATCATTTGGCAATATGTCACTGGGAATTTCAGAATTGTTGCTGAAGCTGCGGTGCCTTATGCTTATGTTTCAATTCTAATTTGAAGTCAGTGCAAGACACACATTTTTATTATGCTAGTGAAACACTCTTATGTATCTGCTGCTATGTTACAGGCTAATCCAGCATTTGAAGTCACCATTGTAATTTTAGGAGTATCTGGAAGCACTGAAATGCCTAGAGTAGTATTCAAAATCCCAATTAATGCTTGTAGGCTATTTCCTGTTATAGATATAGGTCAGGGGTCCCCAACTCCTGGGCCACAGCTCATTACTAGTCCTTGAGCCATTTGGAAGGTAGGCAAGCATGCACATTTCCACTTGCATGAGCAGCAGATGAGCATGTGCACATGCACACTATTTGTGCAAGTGTAGGTGGGCATGACCGCTGCATGTGCACGCTTGCACACCACTTGTGTGGAATCATCCCTCCCCTCTGCTCCGCTGGAAAGATTGGAGAACTCTGATATAGGTGATATAGATAGGTACAGGCTGGTCTAGTATCTTCTATTAATACTCATCGAAAATCCCATATCATTAAAACATGCACACTTTCACTGAAAATGCCAGTCCAGTTCAGATGTAGCATGGTGATATGCTTTAGTTTGTTTTTCTATATTTACTAAATCACAATTAACCACATGCAAGTTCACACAGCATGTTGAACCATTATTTAATCATGATTGGCTGAGTTTATACAATGTGTTAAATCCAAACCAAAGAATTATATTATGTCTTGAAGCAGCCTTAAGTCAGAAAACTGGATTATTAATTGGAACGCAAGATCACAAAGTAATTTTAACTGGGTTGCACTTCATAATTATATTTGGAGTTTATTACACATAGTGCTTAATTTGCATTCAATATTCTCTGTTTTGATTGAAAGAGTATGAATAGCAATAACAATGCTTTTTTGTGTCACATATCTTCAAACATAGGTGGAAGATTTGCACACTAATGGCTGATCAAATAGCATTTTGTGATTGAGGTTTATTTCATTTTTCTTTTTTAGGAAAAAATCTTTCCTGTTTTCTGCTCTATATGCTGCCTTTATATTCGGTGGTCGGCATCTAATGAACAAAAGAGCAAAATTTGAACTAAGAAAACCATTAGTTTTGTGGTCTTTGAGTCTCGCAGTTTTCAGGTAAGCTACTTTTTGGAAGAAGCTATTCATATTTAAATATTCTTATTTAACTGATTTAAATGAGGAAAATATTTTGAAATTTAATTTTTTAAAAATATCAGGTTCCTTATATTTTAAAACTGCCTTCCCCAAGCAGGAGACCTTGGAGACAGAGAAATTTCAACTCTCAGAATTCCCAGCCAATGTATTTTAATAATATATATGTACCACAACTGCATGATGTGAACTGCTTTTTCTGTAGTGTTCCATTCCCTGTGAGACATCCCTTTCCCAGTTATCTGGCCACTTATTCCCCCAAGTACTAGGCTGGAGTGAAATGGGAGCCTGTGGATGGCATGTTAGGGGCATCACAGGGCAATTGGTAGGGCACAAGGGGTTTCTTTGTTTTATGGGTGTTTTATTTTACTGCTTTGTGCCTCAATGCTCTAAAGTTATGCTCAAAATGGGTGCATCTAAAGTTAGACTTTAAAATGGGCAGCTATACAATTTTTTTAGATAAATAAAAATAAACTGTACTCCTGAAAGATGTATGTCCTTTCAAGCTTCATTAAAGCATATGAGGATTGGCTCAGGATTAAGAAACATCTAAGGAAGTAAGTACAATATTATTTTCACCATCTTTAAATTGTGGATTTAATCTGTTTACCACAGCTTTATTGTGATTCTGCTTTGCAATCTTGTACTTGTCTACTCAAATTAACTCACATTGGAAGCAATACTGCTTAATCCCACAGGAATGCACTGTATGAGAGATTGTTAGTCATTGAAAATAAGAAGAATCTGGTAGCACTTTTCCAGCCTAACAAATTATATGAAAAGGCATAAGGTTTCATGAGCTACAGCTTACTAGTTCATGTGCATGGAAATGTAGGGTGCAGCCTAGGTTTCTGCTACATGTTGAAAAGTTTTCTGACAGTTGTAATGTGTATGAGAATAATTTTGGTTCACCAGTCTTAAGGGAAAAAGTAAAGGCAAGCCACTTCTAAAAAAATCTTGTTCAGGATTGACTCATAAACAATTATCATCATCATCATTGTAAATATTTTGATTTAGAATAATGATAAGTAGATAGATAACAGATTTCAGTGTTGGATACTCTATTTTCTCCAACAACCAGATACCTCTGGGGTTTTTTTTTTATAACCTTAAGAATATCCTGTAGAAATAGGCCTTTTCCCTTTTTAGACTGCTGTTCAAATCTTCATAAATTTCAGGACCTAAGATTTACTACCATTACCACTATGATCATAATATAACAGCCTGTTTTCTGAAAAAATCATTGGGGATTATTTAAATGTTATCCCATATTTATGTATGTCTTTTGAAATGTTGTAAAGTTTATTAAATAACTCCTTTAATTACAAGGAGATTATTTGCCAAGTAGAGAATTTAAACTGAAAACATCTATAATGAGAAGCTGCTTCATTTTGCTACAGTCGTGTATGATGTCTTTAATAACATAATTTTATCCCAATGGGTAGTTCTAATATATTTATTTCAGGTTCTGTAAATAATATATACATTTATTTTCTTGGGTTACATAATATTTTGTGTCATCTATTGAATCTGAAATAATATTAACATGTCACAGTATTGCAGGAACTTTTTTCCACACTTAGAATATCCACTTCTTCCTGAGAACGGAATGTGTTTATTTTTAAATCTACTCCTATCAAATTTTACTATTTTTTATTGAATACTTTCCTAAGAAATTATACTTGACCCTGTTTGGGGGAATAAATAGAAGCAATAGCAATTAGCAATTTGTCTAATTCTCCCTAAATAAGTATATTTACAGTATTTATAAATGCTGATTTATCTAACAAAATTTAACAAAACAAATAAACAGTATTTTTAAAAAATCTAATGTTCATTCCATCTTTTATAATAAAAGAAGATAAATATTTATATATTTATATTTTTATAATATATTATATTTTATAATATTTATAATTTCTAAGAGGTGCTTATTGATTGGAAATGTTAAAGAAAAGATAAAACACTGCAATCCATTATAGATTATACTGCTTAGAGTCTTACGCCAGTTTGGCACACTCTACATTTACTGGAATTGCCATTTTAAAAGCTCTTCATTCCTTCAGCCATACTGACTGGAATCTCTGGGAACAGTTCAGTCAATATATATGAAGAGTCTAATCTGATTCCAGCTTTGGGTCTCCAGATGGAAGGAGGGCAATTATAGTTGGAAGCCACTGGAAGAGCTAGATCAGAAACAGTAATGGAGATGAGTAGTGGGAAACATCTGCAAGTGTTCATGACAGATAACTAACAGAAAGAATCATCTAGCCTCAATTACACTTTGCTTGTTATTGAAAAAAGTGTAAGATTGATTGAAGTAATATAAGAAGTCATCAAATGAATAAATAAGCAAGCAAGCAAACTCACAGGATCCCAACATAGCGACAAATATTTCTTATTATCCACAAGGCTACATGTTCCATCTGATTTTATGACTCTTCAATGTTTTTAAGTAGAAAATGAGGCATAAGACCATCCTGGTATAAAGAAAAGCTTCAAATATTTCTTCTTAATAGTGCTTCTGAGTCACACCAAGCACTCTTAAAAAAAATTAAATGGGGGGGGTCTGGTTTTTTTAATGCACCTATCTGCTCAGAAAAAGAACTTGAGGTAGTATAGATCTGTCTGCGAAATTAAAGGGTGTTAGCAGGAAACAACTTAGGCAGTTTAACTTCTCACAATTATATGTTTGGCCATGCATATAAATGTAGAGATTTTGAGAGCATCCCATTAACATGCTTCTCAGCTCAGATGTTTGGAGCCATTTGCCTTCCTTGAATACCCATATACCTCAACGAATCCTTTATCAGAGCTCTCAATCACTCAATGACTGGCATTGTGCTCCAGTTGTGTTACTGCTACTTGGTTTTTGTGATATCTTTTTCTCTGATAGGATCACAGAAAACAAGCACAGGTGATCCTTGCTTATTGACTACTCATTCAGTGATGGTTCAGTTATGGTGCTGCTGAATAAGATCTATAACCAGTCCTTGAAGTAGCAGATACTGCAATGTCCATGTGATCACGTGATTGCGATTCAGTCGCTTGGCAACTGACAAACATTTGTGGTAGTTGTAACATTCTGCAGTCACATGATTATCATTTGCAACCTTCACAATCATCTTCCACCAAAAATAAAAAGTCAACGAGGAAGCCTTCAGGAAGCCACAAGTCATAGTCATATGACATCATGCTTAACAAGCATAGGTGATTAGCTAATGACCACAGCTGGAACTGCCATAGTAAGTTGGGTACAATCATGTAACTTCCTATTTTACGATTAAATCGCTTAACATCAGAGTTGTTGATCTAATTGAGTTCTGTCAGTGAGGATTACCTGTAGACCAGAGGTGCCAAACTCAATTTCACTGAGGACTGTATCAGGGTTGTATTTGACCTTGGGGGGCTGGGGAGGGCATGGCCAGGGTAGGTATAGCCAGCTTCACGTCACTCGTGTTGGGGTGCCTATGGGGGCCAGAACGCTCTGCCAGCAGAAACAGGCTCCCGAGCTCCATTTTTGGCTGTGACAGCCTCCTGTAGCCCTCTGACAGCTAAAACAGAGCTCAGGAGAGACCACCTGTGGCCCTCACATGCTCCGTTTTCAGCTGGGATGGCCTCCTGCAACCCTCTGCCAGCAAAAATGGAGCTCAGGAGGGCCACCCACAGCCCTCCTGAGCTCCATTTTCACTGGCAGACGCACCCCACTGGCTGGATTTGGCATAGGCCTTGAGTTTGACACCCCTGCTGTAGATCAAACTGATATCCTAAAAGTAAAAAAAAAATCAATCATCAAGACTGGTCATTAGTAGTGATATTTGGAAAGTAATTTCTTGCTGTCCCTTAATTAGAAATGTTATCTGCAGTCTTTTATTTATCTGTTTGTTTTCGTATCTTCCTCTTGGAATCTAAAGTGGCATGCAGTGGTATGTCAGCCCAGTTTTATTCCGACAAAGCAGATTAGTCCAAGAGTTAGTGAGTCTGCCAAAATACTAATGAAGCTGCACTTTAATGTAGTCATGCTGACATAATCCCTGATGTTTCACTGGTCTGATCCCTATTGAAGATATCCTTGCCCAATTCTCTGGAGATGGCATCAGATGATCCTAAGAATAAGCTCTTTATTTGGAACATTGCCTTGTAATTGTAGTAGCTATTTTAATCTTTTGTTACAATTTTTTTTTGGCCAAATAGATGAAGAAGAATAACTTGATTGAGATGTTGTTTGCACTCACATGGTGCTCTCGACCAATTGTTGTTTTGGCAGCAAATCATTTAGAGATCCACACTTTTCAGATTCTTTCGAGGTTGTTTTCACTATGAACCTTTAGTTTGAAAAGAAATGAGCTATTTCTTAGTCTTCCAAGTGACTATTAGAACAGGAATATGCTTGATTATTTTTAGTTTTTAACTTTTTTATTCTTGTCTTTTTTTTCTTTTGTTTATTCATTGTGACATTTATTAGATTTCCTATCATTTTTAACCAAATTAAGACTTAGGTCAGTTGAGGCAAATACTGTATAAATAAGTATATTTACATTTTACTTTATAAACAAAATGCATTCAAACTTATAGACAGATAGCAACAGCCTGAATGCATTTTACTCCATAGATTATAGATGTCATTATTGAGAACATAGGTACTTAAATAGGAACTTATTAATTTGCTTTTTTAAAAATAGCATTTCCATCAAATCCAGGACATAACTCAACTTGAAAAACAAATAGGGTCCTTTTTAGCACTTTGTAAATATGAAACCAGTATTATATAAGCTTCAGGTTTACCCTAAATGCACCATACAATTGGTGCATTTAGAATATAGCAAATTCTTCACTTATTATGGAATCCTTGGTATTCTCTTGCAGACATTTTAGGTAACATCATCAGTACTACTAGTGAGAATGGTATTTGCTCCCTGTTTATATATGTAGCTTGTTCTGCAGTATTGGTGAGTGTGTAGTTTTCTCCTTGGTAGTTCTTTGATTAGGACATTATGTTCCCTGCTTATCTGGGTGTAGGCTGCTGGAGAGGACATGCTCTGGTCTTTTTGTTTCTTCCTTGGTTATGTTGGCAGGAAAATTGAAAAATGAGGTCCTTTCAATTTCCATGTTTTAATGTCTATAAATTTTTATAAGTTCTGCTAAAATACCCTGTATTTATGTGGTCATATATCCCGTGCTTGTGGTAACAGTTAGCAGCTGCTTCAGATTTTAAGTAAGCTGCCTGTAAGAAACTGGAAACCAACATGGTTGTGAAATTTTCAAGTGATGTTATAAAAACAACTCACATTTCACATCTTCTACATTCTAAGGTAAAGATTATCATGACATGTATAGCTGAGGCCGAATTATATTTGAAAGCACAGTGTTAGAATTAGTCTGATCTTTGATAATAAAAAGTGCTATGTGTCACCAGGACTACTTATATTTCTATGTGCAAAGGTAGATATGTTTTCTATAGGTACACAGCATCTGAGTAAATTAAATATCAATAGAGTATCTGGAGAGCAAGTTAGATATAGGAACAGCGCACATACTGATGTTTTTATACCCACAATGCAGTGTTTTATAAAAATTATTGGAGATAAATTTATTTTCTCTTTTAAGCTTTTGTTAATGGAATAGAAATTTTAATAATATACACTTAGATCATCTTCTCAAACATTTTTGTTCCACGAAAGGTATGATCATATAAAGATATGTTTTTACCACATGGAAGAGATGTGATCCATTTAAACATTTGTATTACATTCAAATGAAAAAATAGAGCATATAGACATAACATAGTTCAAAGGGACCTTAGAGGTCTTCTAGTCCAACCCCCAGCTCAGACAGAAACCTCTATACCATTTCAGACAAATGATTATCCAATCTCTTCTTTAAAACTTCCAAAGTTGGAGCATTTACAACTTCTGGAAGCAAGTTGATTAATTGTTCTAACTGTCAGGAAATTTCTCCTTAGTTCTAGTTGCTACTCTCCTTGATTAGTTTCCACCCATTGCATCTTGTCCTGCCCTCAGGTACTTTGGAGAATAGGTTTACCGTCTCTTCTTTGTGGCAATTCCTGAAATATTGGAACACTGTTGTCATGTCACCCCTAAGTTCTTCTTTTCATCAAACTAGACAAACTAGACAACTGTTCTTTATATGCTTTAGCCTCCAGTCCCCTTATCATCTTTTTTGCTCTTCTCTGCACTAGAGTCTCAACGTCTTTTTTACATGTTGGCGACCAAAACCAGATACAGTATTCCAAGCATGGCCATACCAAGGCATTATAAAAGTGGTATTAACACTTAACGTGATTCTGATTCTATCCCTCTGTTTATGCAGCCTAGAATTACATATATCTATGAGATATGTATGTTTCCCCATGTATAACGTAATAATTAGAGTCCAGAAGCTGATACTTTAGATACTTTAGTCTGGATCTCAGATAATATAACCTGGGTCTCTGTAAGAGATATAATTAATCATAAACATATCCCCTAAGTGAAACAATGCTGAAACTTAAGTAGACTTCTTTTATTCAATATATTTTCCCTTTTATCCCCCATTCCTTTTCCCCCTCCCCATTTTTCTCTTCTGCTTTTAAATATACACATACTATTTGTATATTTATATGTCTTATTTTTCTATTTTCTTGTTTTCATTGGTTGGACTATAATCCCATCAAAACCTAGAAACGGTTCAGCAAGTATTAGTCTTAATACAATTTAGCATAGCTTTACATTCTTGTATTGTTTCATAAATTCTAATAGTACTTAGATTATTCATTGTAAAATTAATTGTAGCTTTATAAGATTCTTTTCCATTTTAATTCCTATACACTAATTTTACATTAATAATTTTATCTTTACCTGATTTTATTCTACCAATGTGACTTTTATTTCTATTTTAGTATAATTGTTACATTATAATTTCCATGTAAGTCCATGAGCAATATAAATTTGAATGATTGACTTATTTAAAATATGCTAACATAAATGCAGTCCAGTCTCCAAAGAATTCACACAGGCCACATATATGCTGTGAAATTTTGAAATTTAATTAATGATTAACAAATTGTAAATTAAATGTAAGTTACTTACCATGCCCTGAAATCTTGGATGAAATGAATTGTCTGTGTTTTTCAAATCTTGCTGCAGGGCTCAGATGAATAGCCTTGGATGATGGATAGTTCTTATTAAAAAAAGAAAAAATGGGAGTGTAATATTATTGATTCTTTTTTATCATTAAGAGATTAAGATTAAGAGACATAGTTTCATTTATAATGCTGGATTCATTACAGAAATTGCATTGAAATTGTACAGAAATGGAATATGTGCTGCATTTCATTTGCTCTTTCACAACTCAATGTATACAGTAAAATTGCTTGGAATATTGTTAATAGTCTGCCATTGATAAGAATTCTCTCTTTTTTCTAAGGTTGTTTAATTAGGGTATTGATTCTTATATAAATATAATAAGTTGGTGAGGCCTTACTTGTGGGAAAAGAGCAGCAGGGGAGTTAAGCGTATCATCAGCTTAGAGTTGTTGCATTCTCACAAGCACTCCAAGTCCAACTACTCCTGAATTGCTTTGACCCTTATCTGGCACCAATTTAGTGTTGAACTTTAGTTGACCAGATTCTTAGACTTGAATAAATCTTCTATACTGCAACCAGGGGTTGGATTCAGATAATTTAACAACTGGTTCTGTGGGCATGGCTTAGTTGGTGGGTGTGGCTTGATGGTCATGTGACTGGGTGGGTGTGGCCAACTCGACGTCACTCATGTCAAGTGGTGCTTCTCCTTGCCTGGCCTCTCATGACAGTGGGGATGCTGCAACGGTTGTAAATGTGAAAAATAGTCATAAGTCACTTTTTTCAATGCCATGGTAACTTTGAATGGTCACTAAATTAACTGTTTTAAATCAAGGATTACCTGTACAAAAATACAAAAAGCTTCTTTGCTTGCAAAAAGCTGCCCTAAATACCAATCATTAGATTAAAAATACCTGCAAGCTGGAAGTACAAATCAGGCAAGGTGCCAGGGCACCTTGAGGAATTAAAATAGTTAAAATGCAGTGATAACTATCAGAAGCCAACTCTTGCTCATAAAGTGAAACCCTTTAGCAGAGAGGTCATTTAAGCTCTCCAGAAAGAGAACACCCAGGAAAAGCAATCCTTAGATCTATTTGCACCACTTAAAAATACCAGCTGGTCTCACTCATCTCACAAAATATCCTAAGAAAATCATCCAGATTTGAGGAAAGGTCACATACCCCCCAGAAAGGCAGCAAAAAAATCAGTGCCAAGCTTGAATCTTGCCTCTTGGAAGTACACCCCAAAAGGACAGTGCCGGATACCACTAAAGTAGTGAAGGAAGACCCTCTCTCCAGATAGAAAAAGAAACCATGAAGCAGAAAAAAATTCAAGCACAATACAAATAATTAAATCACAACAGTAGCTGTTGCTTGTTAAACCAATTGCCAGAACAAATAGACACAGGAACTAGCCAGATTTATCAAACCAGTTTCTTTTCAGGAACAAAGATCAATCTTTTTCCTTCCAAACAAAGCTGAATAGGGAAAAATATCCCATCAATAAACACAGGATTAAACATCACCAAGCACAACATTAAATGTCACCAAAAAACACTTTTAGACCAAAACTCAGAAAGGTTAAGTAAACTCACGTTTGAATGTCAATCTTCCTAATTAGCCAAGAAGGAGTATTTCCAGAGGAGTATTTCTTCCCAACAACAGTGTAAAAAGCTTAAAACATCCCTTCCTCTTTAAGAAAGTATCAAGAAAAACAAAACCTCCTTTGGAGACAATAAGTCTACGCATATTGCCAAGAATGTAATAAGGGTGGAAAAAAACAAAAGGAACAAAGTTAGAAGAAATTTCTAACTACAGTTCTTCGAACTTCTTAGAAAGTTAACAAGGGGTTCTATAGAACCAGTCAGAACTGGTAGAATCCCACCCCTGACTGCAACTTTACTGATGGTCCTGATTCTTTGCACTTGACTTCACGACACTAAAACCGAATCCTGACCAAATTAAAAAAAAACATGGTTGATGATTTATGGATATATATATTTAGGTCTAAGTTTCCTCAACAACTTTGGGTCCTACTTCCCCCAAGTTTTGGTTGGGGATTTTCCTTAATTCATTATTGCCCTTGGAGACTCAGATAGAGTGCCATATCTGAACTGCAAAATCAGGACAGCTACTACAGGTTTTCAGTATCACTTTGCTGCCAACTAAAAGTAATCTAAATTAGCCTGGATATAGAGTAGTAGGCTCAGGGAAGGCTATATTTGTTAATCCAAAATATCCAGTAACAAAAAAATTGGGCAATTGTTTCTCTCATAGAAGTAACATAGAACTAACTTTGTATAAAAATAATAACATTTCATAAGGTGGGTGTTCTCTGTTCTTGCTTGTTTCCTCAATTAGTGATTCAGTTAGTGTTACTTTTCTATAGGTAATGTTTAAGTGTTCTGTTTGTTCCTCATTCTTTCATATAGTGAAATTTTTTAAAAGAAAAAACATGACCAACTCTGCACGTTAATAGTGTCTGTAAATTTTCCTCCACTGCTTCTTACAGTTAATGACTATTATTTGTTTTTCTCTTTACGGTCACAAAGTATATTTGGTGCTGTTCGAACGGGTGCTTATATGGTGTATATATTGATGGCCAAAGGACTGAAGCAATCAGTTTGCGACCAGAGTTTTTACAATGGACCAGTCAGCAAATTCTGGGCATATGCATTTGTACTAAGTAAAGCACCAGAATTAGGTGAGTGGCTTTTTAAAAGAAAAATAAAAACTTTATGGGACATAATGAAAACAAAAAAACTGCGAAAGAATTTACATGGTATTTTAAATGGTTTTAAAATATTGCTCTGCATCCTATGACTTTCATATTTGTAAGTTTCTTTCAAACTTTCACATCACTTTCTCTCCTGAGTCAAATTGTAAAATGAATAGCATATCAAAAAACTTGAGGAAATTATTAATCCATGCAGTTTTGATTTGAATTATAAAATTTCTGAATTCTGTTCTTTATTCTACTCTCCATCTCTACCTTTGCACTGGAAAGTAGCATTTCCTCCATACAATAAATTCTACACTAACCCAGAGAATGATTAACAAATTCATACTGTCTTAGTGCTGTGGAAAGAGCCAGGTGAAAGGGTCAATTCGTTAATTGGTTAAAATTTTATAGACTAGAAGAAACAAAAAAACCCTCTGTTTTGATACTGTGATGTGCATTAAGATGCTTTGATATTATTCAACACGGTGTGGTTTAAAAAACTCTGGGCTCTTTTGAGAAGTCTTTTCTCTTAAATTCTTTTAGAGACATAATCTGATTGAAAGCATAATAAAAAATATCTGGCAATTGTGCTTCAGGATGAATTGTGATTATTGTAGATATGAAGATCATGACAAGTTAAATGAAAGCAATCCTTTATGAAGTTAGAAGATTCTGTGGGGATGAATATAACCACATGTCTGGAAGATACCAATACAGCATGGACAATTAATCCCTGTTTCCAGAAAATCTGGTTGTGAATTACTTTGAGAATATATCCAAGCACTTCCCCAATCCTATAACTAAGTTCATTGCAAGCATAGTACAAGTAGTCCTTGGTTTATGTCTATTTGTTCAGTGATCATTCAAAATTGAGGCTGCACTGAAAAAAACAGATGTAAAACATATCCTTGAAATTTCAGCCCTTGCATGTCCCAGAGAAGGTCTATTCCATTTCTCTAAGGGATAGGCAGAAGTAGATCCTGTGTCTTTAGAATATTCCTCATCCTGAAATCTGTATTGTTCCTTGTTCCTGTCTTTGGTAGAATAACAAAGTCCTGTCTGTTTAACAGAGCATAAGAATAAAGACTGGGATTGTTTTAACCCTTTTTCTGCAATGCATTTTCAGGTTTTTTTCCCCCCATTATTATAGTTAAGTCACTCTTACATTTTGCTACATGAATATTATTGCTCACTTTTCAGTGCACATAATGCATATTTTTATGTATGACAAAGATAATTCTTTATAGTACTTTTTATTCATCTTAAAATGAAAACCGACATGATAGTGTTAGTTTCTTTCAACTTTTGTTTATTTGTCCTTAAATTTGTCTGTTACATGATTTTAATTCCAGCAGTAGGAAGCCACTGAAAACAGGATAGAAAAAAATAATTGGAATTAATATTTGAGAATACTTTTCTACATAGAATTATGAAAGATATCCAACAAGTCAAATGTTAGTTTATGACATTTTCTATTAAATTTATCCTTGCATATTCTACAACAGAATAGTGGTGAAAAGTGATATGTAAAATTTAAAAAATTGCTTTATGGCACATTCACTAGATATAAGTGTTCTTTTTTTCAAATACATATCAAAGAGCTGCTGGCCAGAATGGTTCATCACTCCTTAACACCAAACCCTTACACAATTCTGTTTATCAACCATTTATAGAAATATTTGATTATTTCTGTTTTGATCTGCCCAAAAATCTTTGTTTATATTTAGACTCATTAGAATGATCCCAATCCCAAATTCCATATTTGCTAGTGAACTTCTATGGTAGTTTACACTTGAAAGTGTTTTGCGACTGGAATATAACTGGTGAAAATACAGCATCTAACTTGTCTTCTGTTATTATTCTTTATTTGAGTTTTGAAGCACTTTGCCTGCATATAAGCATAGCTTCTGTGTCCGAAAGGTAACTCTCAGATAAAATACAGCAATAAAAATACAATTTTAAAAGTTAAAAGAAACAATTGAATTAAGGAGGAAATAAATCAGCATAGAAAATTTTTAAAAATAAGTAAGAGTTGCAGTTCACCTACTAGGAGAAGAAAAAAAATCACACCTACTCAGTCTCTGGAAAGAAATCTACAGATTTTGCTACTTAGTTTACAGCTTCATTTTACTTGTTGCCACAAACCAAAATACAATGAAATACTGAAAGCCATATCTAGGAGTTAAACAAACTTTTTGGTTTTTCTCTAAAAATGCTATGGTAGATCTTGAGCCAAAGTCAAAGCAGTTCTCTGGAACATGTTGAACATGTATATATTTGCAATTTTGAGAGCCTGAAAAACATGACATATTTTTTTAATTTTTTTTATTGAACTTAGATTGTAGAATAGAGTTTTGGGAGAAAACAGAGGTAGTGTATGTATTGTTTATGATACATCAGCTATGATTTAAAAATTCCAGCATATACTCTCTGAAGCAGTGTTGCACACTCAGAACTAAACCATTGCAATTCACTGAACTGTATTTTTCACTATCACCACCTTTAAAACATCCTTCGCACTAAAATCAGGTCTGTGTTACAATTTACAATATGAAAAGCAGATTTGTGTAGAACTTAGCAATTTTTAATGTTTCTAGGGTGGACTGGCCACAATTCAACTGGGAATATGAGGTATTTAATCAAAGAGAAAGTTGAATTAACTGCCCCTTAGATTTAAAGTTTCCTTATAATTCATATTAATACTTCCTTAATATACACTAATGTTTTGTAACTAAAATTATTTTTCCCTTACTGTTTTGGGTATTTTTTTCCATAAAAAATATTTTTCATTCTAATGATCTGAAGAGAAGAAACAAGGTTAATCAGGGTTGAAGCACATAAACATGATCTCAGAAAGCATATTGTAATTTAGAACATAAGTATTTTCTTCATTGCTACATGTATGTGTTCTTTTGATGATGTTAATATTACAGGCATAATTATCTATTCTAGAAGTATAATAGATTATCAAAGATATATTTATCTGATATTTAATAATTTATAGAGATTGTCTTAATTATTTCTTGTGCATCTTACCTTATTAAGAAATAACAATTGAATCTAAAATTAGGGCATGGCAGAGATTTTTATCATGATGTCATTATACGAACATACAAATGGTTGCAATTAGAGATTCTAAAGCCAATTTTAAGATGATGTTGCATTCAAAATATTTCTGTAGAAAATCCTTATTTCTGTGATTAAAGAACACATGGATGTTTAAACTTATATAATGTTTCATGGTATTTCAAAGGGTTCTTTTAGTGTCTTCTTTTTTTAAAAAATCATGTTGTACAACATACATATTTATTCTATTCTTTTTTTTTCTTCTCCCTGCAGGAGATACAATATTTATTATTCTTAGGAAACAGAAGCTCATATTCCTCCACTGGTATCATCATATTACAGTACTACTTTATTCTTGGTACTCTTATAAGGACATGGTGGCCGGTGGTGGTTGGTTTATGACCATGAACTATGGAGTACATGCAGTCATGTACACATATTATGCCTTGAGGGCTGCGGGCTTTAGAGTATCACGCAAATTTGCCATGTTTATTACCTTGTCACAGATTACACAGATGTTTGTTGGCTGTATAATCAACTACCTGGTCTTCGCCTGGATGCAACAAGGCCAATGCCACTCACATGTTTACAACGTTGTTTGGTGTTCCCTCATGTACCTCAGCTACTTTGTGCTCTTTTGTCATTTCTTCTTTGAGGCATACATTGGCAAAACAAGGAAAGCAAGGAAGGCTGAGTAACGCTAGGAATACTGTTAAGCCACCACTCAGCTCATCGACCAAACACAAAGCAAAACAAAATGGCACAACAAAAACCATTTATATGTGGTGCAAGTAAAACTCAGCAGCTGTGGACAGACAGGTTTGTTCAAACCAATAAATTTATGATCATGTTATGGTAAGGACTCAAGGAATGATCTTACATCTTAGCAGGCTGCTGCTGTAAGACACCTTCTTTCTTGCATCTCTTAAAAGAAGCAATCTTGCATTTAGAAAATAAAAGAGAAGATCAGAATTTTGCAAAATAAAATATTAAAATATATGGTTTCCCCGATCATAGATAACATTTATTTTAAATGAAATTTATTATATTCTTTCTAACTTTTGTTTTCAAATATGTAAAACTTGAACAAAATTTAAGAAGAGGAAACAAATAGTCTGTATCCTATGAATATACAAAGCTGCCTTATACTCTCAGAGTATGCTTCTTTTGAATTCCATCTTCTCTACTCTGACTGGCAGCATTTCCACTAACCTTGGGAAATGCCCTACAAGTAAAGATCCTGGTGTGTTTTTTATGTATGTATATACACCCAAGAATCCAAGGATTAAACCTTGGACATTTCTGCAGGCAAAGTATTTGCTCTCCGGTTGAGTTAAGGATCCTTTCTATATAATACCAGTATTTCTGTAAAGTGGGAAAAAGCTCCTTGAAAAGATCTCACTTTAGGAAGCCAAATTATAAAAATTAAAGGTTCCTATCAAAGCTCTTATTAGGGCAGCCATTTAAATTCCACTGAAGCACCACATGAAAAAAATGGTAACTGTAGGTGCACAAGAGAGCATGGATGCCTGTGTTCATATATATTGTGTATTATGCTGTCAGAGGATCTGGTATGACAGTTGAATAAGATTTATAATTAGAATAATCTGAAGATTGAATACTTTCTTCAGAAATGCATTAGAAGGCATTGATTCAAATGTATTTTGAGTCTAAAACACGGCCGAGAATAGTTGTAATGAGTCAATTTGCTGGAACTATTGATAATGGAGAGCAGGAGAAGGAGAGAGAAAAAGGGAGAGGGAAATGGCCCTTCACAATAAGCCAATTTGCAGAGATCTTTTCAGCTACTGTGCTGTAATGCTGTCCAGATGTAATGCTGTCTGTTTCAGATACAGAGGATATTGTTCACTTTTCATTTAGTTGGTATATGTCAACTGAATCACTTTATCCAAAGTTATTAGAATTGTTCAAAATAAGGGAATGCAAATGTTACAGTAAGGCTGGTTTTTGAAACAAAGTTTCCTGCTTCCAATGTCTTCTCTTTCTTCCTGTTGATTCCAGTGATGGGTTACAGCTCATGACCACAAGTCATTGTTAAGAGAACTTGTAATTTCTTTATCATAGATCATAAACAGAGGTACAATTTTAATTGGTGTATGCAAATTGCTGCTCCTACCAAACAAGTCTAAGGCTCCAAAACTGAGGTGGAACCATCATAGGGAGAAGAAAATGGAACCTATCCTAAGATGATAGAGCCCAAAAATCATTAAGTGCAATTGGAAAGAAAGGTACAAAGACAAACAAAACTTAGCTTTGGAGATATATTAGTATTAGAGAGATCAGGAAACAAATACTGTGGTATGGTACATATTTTATATTTTTATGAACTTCAAAGAACAGATATCTGCAACTTTAAATAGTATTTTACAGACTGTATATGACTTTAGCTAACACTGTGCTTCTGTATTTGCTTCACAAGCAATGCAAAGATGTTTAAAGTGCCCTCCGGCGGTCACTTAGAGATACTACTCTAGAAGGCAGACCATGCAATCATACTGCAAGCTTTGAAGAGGGCAAATCGTGAATGGAGCGGTTGTGCTGCAACAAATTAATGTATAGAAAAACTTCATGCTCACTTTAAAAAAAATGCATAGGGAAACTATACTGTAGCATCCTTGATTGCTTAAAAAGACATCTGGTTCTTCAGTCAGCTGCAGATAAAAAGATGCCACTCTGAACCTCAGAGAAATAGCTGAAAAGAGCCATATTTTCTACAAAGAAAAAGTAGAGTGTATTATCTGTAAGATTTCAGACCTTACAAAGCCAAATAAAATATACAACATTCCTAATACTTCAAAGAAACAAGTATGTAAATTTAATGTTACAAGTGTATTAGCATAGTGTTTTCTCATTTCTATGTTTAACCATTAGAAGAACTAGAGAAACAATGGAAAGCTGCTGTTCTATGTTTAGAATCAAACGTACATGTAACTACATATATAATCCTTACATGACTTGTCCCCCCAAAAAATGAATGGGGCCAGGCAGAATCACTTTTCTTTAATGGAAAATGTTGTCAGTTTTCTTACTTTAACCTCAGACTACATAGTAATACATAGTAATTTTACCTTGATTTAGCTTCAACTGTGCTGTCTGTTATTCAAGACTCAATGTAATAACCCTGTTAGACATAAAGGGCTTTCAATGTTTCATGATGTCCAGGAAAACTGCTACATTCTATATGACTGTATGTGAACTGTATTTGGGGAGAGAGGGCTGTGGGATTGAGAAGCTCTCTAAGGCTTAATCATAACTGTGAAAACCTTAAAAAAGTTTGTAACTGTCATTTAAGTTATTGATGTTCTGACATTGTTATATACTACAAGAATAACAAAATATATTAAGTAGAACATAAAGATATAATAATAAATTATAGGACTTATAGGGTACATGGGCATTACATTAAAATGTAGACAATGTTATTTGGGGTTGGGAGGGTAAGAATTATATTCAACAGAAAAGCCTTCCTTTGCTTTCTGCTCCCACAACAAATATTTGAAGCAAAACTAAAGTGTGGAAAAGTTGTGGGCAGTAGTAGTTGGTAATTTGCAGCTGTGCCCTTAGCATATGCATCTCAATTGTTTTCATTATAAGCTGATCTCCTACTCATTCATGGAAAATTTACTTTTTTAAAAGTTGGTATTTCACAAGGGATGCTAAGAATTTTATTATTTTTGCTCCCTGTAACCAAAGGAATGGACTATATCAGTGAAGATCATTGATTTAAAAGTTTTTTTCCTGATTTATTCTAGTGTTAACAATAGTGATAAGCAACCATTTAGATTCTTTCTTCATATGACTTGTGAGAATGCTTTGACAGGGCAATTCTGAGATAGTTGTTCAAATGCACAATGTCACAGAACTTGAAACAGAGCATTCCAGCCTTATTCCTCTTTCATTAAAGCAGTAGTTGTTTACTTTTGAAAGAGGGAGCTCGTTTTTATTAGAAAGAAAAATGAGAAAAAATAATATTGCACTGTTATAACATTATTATTATTATGTTATGATGAAAATTGTTACAAAATGAAACAGAAGAACAGGCATCTTTTATCCAGAATAGGCATATTCTGTCCAGAACTAAAAATAATTATATCCCAACTCTCCCATTCAAATAACTGGCTCTGAAAATGCGTGAGGCAGTAGCTAGCTGGTACCCTTTTTTTGTTTTTACAGTATTTATAAATGAACATTTTGCATATGTTTGTAAATATACTGCAGTGCATAATGGCCTAACATTTTATCACCTTTGATACTCTTATAAGAATAAATTCAGCTAAGTTACTATTTATTAACTGGGTTAAATTATTGCAAAATCTGCAAAATATTTTTCCTTATTGGAAAGCTAATTGGAAACCTTAATTCCTGAAGTTCCACAAACAGATTATAATGTTTGCTGAGTTATTTTGTAATCCAAAGAATCTCTTGCTTTAACCATTGAGGTCACCAAAATATAGTGAATAAGTTAAATATACTTGCATGATCTATTCTTTAAACCTAAAGAAGCTACAGATTCTACAATCACCCAAACGTGTGCCAGCTGGCTCATCTGGAATACACCCAATCCAGTGCTGATGATCCCATTTTAGCCTATAGATTATATTGAGGCAAGTTTTTCATTGTCACGGTAAACTTTTGTTTTTGGGCAAGTTAATTCATTCAGTCTCAGGCTAAGCACTCGCCTTATACAGCCTAAATCTAGAAAGACCTGAGTCATGCTTAAGCATGCTAATGTCAGTAGATTTGTCTGTCTTGGCTGAGCTGATATAGAAATAGGAGACTCACCAATATAGAGATAGTAGTGCAATTAAAAAGGAGACACCTAAAAGGTGGATCAGTGACTGCATGAACATGAGTGCTCTGCATTGCCTTGAAGAATCTTCCATGCAGAAATATGTCTTAAGATTTTGTATTTCTGAAGAATGGAGGAGTGAATAGTTTGCAAGGCTAACCATACACTCATATCGTGTTGATTCAAAACCAGGATCATCTTAGTTTAAGGGAGTGGAGCGGGGCAGGGTGGGGGTTATTCCCCAATAAGTTGGGGTAGACCCAACCATGTCCACACTTTAGCATTTTGACTCATACATCAGTCGTGCCAAAATTTGTCTCAGTTATTTATCATGGATGGTCAGTTTGCATACCAGCCACTTACCGATCTTAGAAAGTAATTTTACTCCTTTCTTTTTAGTGAAAGCTTAATTTATTTGCATCTACTCAGAAATAGAAGAAGTAGCTGAAAAATAAGTGATGAAATAGATTACTAAATGGTATGTAACACAGTGCATATGATGCCAGTATTTTGAAATAACATTAAGGATTACATTAATGGAGCAAAAAAAAAAAATCCATATCAGTAGTGAGGGCTGGCTTGAGCCAAATAGAGAGGGAAAGCCACTATTAGCATTTTTCTTGCTCTGTGTTTGCCAGCAAATGGAAATCTTGATCCTTTCTCTCTCTCTCCCTCATCATAAACTGTCCAGGAACTTTTCTTCGTGCTTAGGGCCAGCATCTTTCAGAGAAGAATTGTGAATATAACCATCTATGAGAAAAGCGTGGATTTCACCCTAAAAACTCAATTTCCCATAATAAATTGAATTAATTTAATAATTTTCTATAACACATGACACTTAAAATCCTGGAAGCATACCATGAAGGACATTTCATCTGATATTTAGATATTCACCAGGTGAAATTCCCAAATGTTATATTTGCTGGGAGTTTTGACATGTATAGATCCATCATAAGGATGCCAAAGGATACTTCAGAGAATGCTACTCCCCCCCCCCGCCTCCTCCTTTACAGGGAAATACAACTGTGAGGAATTGTTATCATTCATAATTCCTTGACATTGAGGAACAAAGTATTTTTCTACCCTTTGATTCCGTAATTCAAGATCTCATGATTAAATCCTACTGAAAGCATTCATTTGGAGATTTATTACTAATTTAATGCAATCTAATATCTTTCTGCTGTCATTTTACTCCCTGTGAAAAGATTTTGAAAAACATCCATTCCAGTTTTCAGCATAATAGTTTTTATTTTTATGAAAACAATGATTTCCCTTCTGAAGAAAAAAAAATAGCAACATGTGTCAGTTTGGTTAAAATGGCCCTGAAATAATCATTGCTAGTTTTGAATAAGCCTGTAAAAAGAGTGTGTTAGTAAAAAATGAAAAATGAATCTATACTCTGAATTTTTACAATCCACCTTTTAAATAGTTTCTTGCACAATGAGTATAGGCAATGTATTTTCTATTTTTATATATGTAGATAGGTCATGAGTGAGGAGAATATCATTAAATGCTGGTGAGGATCATAGTTCTAACTAGTACCCCTTGGAAAGAAAAGATATAGTAGGCAGGGATGGGGTCTGTTTTTTCAAAGAGCCATAAGTCATCCATAAGCAAGCAGGAGTCACTAATGCAGGGGTGTCAAACTTCTGGGGCCAGATGCTTCACATGCTGGCCCTGCCCAATTTAGCAAAGGGGGAGGGGGAAGTACCAATAACTTCATGTGACGACGCAAGCTTGACACCTCTGCTCTAATGCCTAGAACCTTCCTCCCTCCCCTAGCTGCGGGGGAAGCTTCTTCATATTGAAATTTCATAATTCATCATAGGGGCTGGGATAAGGATAACACTATGATTTGCTTCACCATAGGGTTTTGCTTTTTTAAAATAAACCACAATTGGCTGGGATCACATAACATGCAAAGCCACTATCCACAATGGCTATATAATGAGCCATAACCCAACAAAGGATATTGGGGCTCAGCATGTTGTGCAAACCAAGAATGGGTTTTATAAACTGCCCATTCCATTTTTTCAATGCTTTATTCTACAGATGAACTGAAGCGAACTGCCTTGTGAAAAATATAGTACTTTGTATTTTTACAGCAACTGCAACTGAGTTACATAATCTCAGTTATATCAGCGTGGTCAAAAGGGACAAGGATTCTCAGCAGTCCTTTCCATCCACTGCTGATTTTACACCATAAACCCTCTTTATTTTGAACCAAAGCAGCTAGAACTTTTTTCTTGGGCAATGGGAGATGCCATCATCTCTTCCCTGATGCCAATCCTTTCCATGGCTTCAGGGACCTTGCTCAAGAAAGTGGTGTGGTTTGATCATCTCATCTGCTTAATAGGATACCAGCAAAATGCATGCCAACACCCAAGCTTGGGTGAGCCCTCACATCATTTTCCAAGAAAATTACCCATCTCTTTGTGTCAACAGCAGTTTAAGTACCTTGCCAAGCATTTTGTTTCTTCGAGAGTCTCACTGTAGCCAAAATGAGACCATTTTACACCATATCATTCTTCTAGTGCCCTACTGGTTCCCAGAATGGGATTACAGGCTTCTCACCTGTCTTCATTCTCCAGAGTTATTCCGCTCTTCAGTGTCTTAAAGCTTGAATCAGATGTATGTTCAGATTAAAGTTGTCTGTAAAGTATAATGATTAGGAATAGCTTTATTTTGCCATTTACAAATATGGATGTTTCATTCCATAAAGGGAGATTTTTTAATTTTAATTTTATTTTGGTATATCAATATTCTAAATAAAATGTGATTTTTCTGGTTTAAAATAACACATTTGTCTGTCTTATTATGGAGAGTATACCTTGTTTCATCTTTAAAAATATATCAGTATATATCGAGTTGTAAAACATGTAAAACATTCTGAGAGAGAGAAAAATATATTGTCTCCAAAAAGCCTGATGAAACCATTTATAATCAGCATCCCGAGAATCCTTATAAAACTATCCTGAGAATTACCATGGTTTAACACTAAGCCAATTAAATCAGCTGCTAATTGTAACTCTGCATTGCTAGTTTTGTATTCTATTTATTTATGATGAAAGACACAAAAAATGTCCATGTAAACTCAATCTTCAAAAATCCATATTATGATCAAACTGTTCCTAGACACAATTTTAACTATGGACCCTGTTTTCGTTTATCAGTATTATAAGCTATAATCTAGCACATTAAAAGTTGAAGGCTTCCACAGAAACACAGCGCCCCACTTCGCTATCCTATTTATTTCCATTTTGCTTTTAGATGCAAAAAAAAAAAAAAAGCTACACGTGTTCAATGAAAGGCCGTGCTAGCATTCCATTTCAATACTGAAAATAGGATCAATTTTATAATTACTTGAAATCTACAATTCCTGCACTGCAAAAACATTTGGACTACACAACTCGACCAGGGTAAAACAATAGACATAATTTACTTTATGTAATTTAGACTTCTGCACAGACTTGATTCAGTGGGACACGACAAACTACTATGCTTTTACAACAAACTATGCTTCTACAGCATTTCTGGATCACTGCACAAATAGATAGCTGCATTCCTGTCAAACGGGCAACAAGTCGTCAAAATAAGTAGCCCTATCAAACCCTGCAGTTAATAGCGGTGTCCCCAAAGCAATGTTCTAGGACCCACTCTCTTTCTAATTTACATAAATGACATTTGCGATCATATTAAAAGCAACTGTGTCCTCTTTGCTGATGACATAAAACTATTTAACACTACTGACAATACTGGTGCCCGACAAAGCGGAGGTGGTATTCAGCAGGTTCTGATCAGTTCTGGAGAACCGGTAATGGAAATTTTGAGTGGTTCAGAGAACCGGCAAATAATACCTCTGATTGGCACCACCCCCATCTATTCTCTGCCTCCCGAGTCCCAGCTGATGAGCTGGGTCTTCTTTTGTTGACCCGCACAGGAGAACAGAGCTGGAAAGCAGGTTAGTGGAGTGGGAAGGGAATGGGATTTTGCAGTATCCTTTCCTTACCATGCCCACCAAGCTACACCCACCAAGCCACACCACGCCCACTAGGCGATGTCCACAAAACCAGTAGTAAAAAAGTTTGAATCCCACCATTGCTACAAAGCAACCCTGACTATGTGTCAGAATGGTCGAACATTTGGCAACTTCAAATCTCAACCAGTAAATGCTCTGTCTTATACATTGGCAACAGAAATGAGAACAGTAAATACAAACTGGGTGGATACAATCCAGTAGATGACCCTCACTCTGTCAAGAGCCTAAGAGTACTCACTTTAAAAGATCTAAGCCCCAAAGCTCACTGTAATAGCATTGTCAAAAAGGCATTAAGAGTTGTTAACCTAATTTTGCAAAGCTTCTTCTCTGGTAACATTGAACTGCAAACTAGGGCATACAAAACCTTCACCAGACCAATTCTTGAATACAGCTCATCTGCCTGGAATCCACACTGTATAATGGACATTATTAATACAATTTAATGAGTCCAGAAGTATTTCATGAGAAGAGTCCTCCACTCCTTTACTAGCAACCCTATGCCTCCAGACTTGACATTTTGGACCTAGACAACTTAAAACTATGCCACTACAGTCTGACCTAAGCTTAGTACACAAAATTGGCTGCTACAATGTCCTGCCTGTCAGTGACTACTTCAGCTTCAACCACAATAGCACATGGTCAAACAATAGATACAAACTCAAAGTAAACCTCTCCAAGCTCGATTGCAGAAAATACAACTTCAGCAACAGCGTGATCAGTGCCTGGAACTCATTACCTGACTCTTGTTATATTCTTAAACCCCCCAAACTTTAATCTTAAACTGTCTACTGTGGACCTCACACCATTCCTAAGATGTCTGTAAGGGGTGTGCATAAGTGCACCAGTGTGCCTACAATCCCTGTCCTATTGTTCCCATTTATTCATACTCATTTATTATGTATTTATACCTGTTTATACTGATGTTTATATGTTATGTTCATACTTATACTTGTTTTCTCATACATGCTTGACAAACTAAACAAAATAAATAAAAATAAAAGTCTTGAAAAGATTTTTAATGCCTCATATAGATAAGACAGTCATTTAAAATGCAAAATAACGGGAGGAAGAAAAATAGTTTACATTCTGGTGGAAGAACAATATGGATAAATCAAGTTTGATTTCCTTGGCAAGCAATTCCAAAATCTGGGTATAATCTTCACCAAACACCTTCCTTACTTTCTACCATGTTAGATGTGATGACCCAAGGTGGGATACAAAAGGAACAAAGTCACAAAAACAAGTGAAGTCCCTTTAATTCCTTCAACTTGGCATCAAAGGTTCAATTATCATTGACTGGAGAAAAAACTCCCCCACAAACAGTTACAAAAAGGAAGAACTTCCGTTCAAACTCAAAATACATATAATTATAAATAGAAAAACAACAACACAAACCACATTGAAGTAATTAAGGATACCAGGCAGGATAAGGGCTTGAAGACGTCTACAAATATTGAAATATACACACTGGGACGGACGCCAGAACTCAAATAAGAACTGACAATCTAGAAATATTTTCACACTTTGCTTCCAGCACTGGCCCATGTGCAGTTTGTCCTTTTAAACAGTCATCACAGCTGCAGCCCATGAAGGGGATCAAGGCCCTTTCCTCCCCCATAGACCACGCCATTCATGTTTCTCCCTTATCCTCTCCTCCCTGCGTGCCCTGGGATAAAGAGGGGATGGGCCTGGGTCTTTCCTCTGAATGCCCAACCAGCCTATGCCCTTCTCCAGTTTCCTCCACAACCTCTGGAGCCACACTCCCACTCCCTGTTGGCTGTTCCTCCTCTCCTTCAGAGTCAGATTCTAACAGCGGCATGACATTAGGTTTCTAAAATTAACATCTTTGTAAAGTAGAGAATTCCATAATATACAATAAGCTGTTCAAGTTGTAGAGACAAATCTCACCTGCTTTTTCTATGTGCAGATATTGTATTAATACAGTTTATTTATTTATTTAGAATATGGCATATCATACATGGATTAGCAGTATACATTAATATGGCATATCATACTTGGATTAGCAATATACATTAATATTTCAACTAGATTAGTAAAAGCTTATAAAATATAAAGGTTAAAAAAGATCCGTGTTCGAATATCAGTGTCTAGGCCATCTAACCATTGAAGCACAGCATGATTTATATATATAAAAAAAATCAGACACTGGGCTAATATGTGCCCTCAGTTTATAGCCAGTCAAAATGTGATCTATAGTTTTGCATGGAACCCTGGAGTCACACTGAGGGGATGATACTATGCTCCATTTATATACAGTTCTGAAATAGCAGTCATAGAATGCTCAGGGGTGTCAAACTCGTTTTCATTGAGGGCCACATCAGGATTGTGTTTGACCTTGGGGGGGTGAGATGGGCATGGCCAGATCAAGGTCACTCATGTCCTGGGCACCCATGGTGGCCAAATGCTAAGGCAGGACTTCCTTCAGACCCTCCCTCCCTCTCATTATAATCTCCTTCTTTCCTTCCTTCCTTCCTTCCTTCCTTCCTTCCTTCCTTCCTTCCTTCCTTCCTTCTTTCCTTCTTTCTTGTTGCTTTCCTTACCTCTTCATTCTCCTTTGCTCTCTTCCCATATTTCCTTCTATTTCTTTGTCTTTCCTCTTTCCCTTTTTTCTTTCCTGTCCCTTCTTGGATGCTCAAATGCAAAACAGGAAACGTTTCTCCTTTTGTTTTGTTTTTAGTTTGTTTTGCTGGCCCTCTGCCAGCAAAAACAAAACTGGTGGGGGCACATGCAGCCCACCTGAGCTCTATTTTCGTTGACAGAGGCACTGTGGGCCAGTCCTTTTCTGTTTCCAGGGCAGCCCCACAGGCCAGATCTAAGCACCCCATGGGCCAAATTGGGTCCATGGGCCTTGAGTTTGACACCCCTGGAATAGCTTATGATATTCAGTACAACCTAATACAACATACTAACCCATTGTTAATACCTTTACACAGTGGTGGGATTCAAATTTTTTTACCACCGGTTCTGTGGGCGTGGCTTGGTGGGCGTGGCAGGGAAAGGATACTGTAAAATCTCCAGTCAGAGGTGGTATTTGCCAGTTCTCCAAACTATTCAAAATTTACGCTACCGGTTCTCCAGAACTGGTCAGAACCTGCTGAATACCACCTCTGCCTCTACAGCAGTGTACAAAACAAACAATATCAATATTCATCCAGTGTGATGTATGAATCTAAATATGTAAGGAATGAAGAATTAGATTTAACTATTTACATGATGTAGCCCAAGTAAGCAAGCCAGAAACTGTTGCATTGAATATATTGGGGTGGGTGGGTTTGGAATTATCAGTTTGATGGAAAGAAAAAATGTTTCACTGCAAATATAGAGGGTAATATGGTGGGAAGGGTGGAAAAGTGAGCCAATAAGGTTTTGAAAGCCAATGAATGGAATTTTATAGACAACTACAGTAAATTTAGAATGACTGGGAAATACTTGAATTTGATGGCTTGGATTCTAACTACCTTAGGTGGAATGGATCTTTCTTTTCACAGCTAAAGCTGAGGTTTAGGGGAGCAACCTGCTGATAGATGAGGACTATATCTTTGGATTCACATAATGTACTAAACCAAAACCTAACATATGTTTTGCTTTGGTGCAATTTTTAAACTTAGCCATTACAATTTTAAACAGTGGTTTATGGCACAATTTATTATAAATCAGCTGTTATGACTTGTTCAACCAACCACATTTAACACAAACTGTGGCTTAATGTTATATATGGATCTTTTTGAAACTTGCATTTCGTCCTACCCAATAACTTCAAAAAATTACAGGTAATCTACAAAAGGAGTAAAATGGCCAAACCTTATTCTGCAGACTCATCTGACAAATGAAATGAAAGTTAGCAATTCTAAGTCTTTAAAGTATCAGTCTTAAATTTGTCTTTTTTCTCTTTTTTCTGCACAATAAAGAAGGATCAAGCATTGGAGGTATAGGAAGGACTAGAATTGTGAAGCTGGCTGTTATGTGGATGTCTCCTTGATGTTAGCCTGCTACATCCCAATTTTGTCATGCCATAAACACCAAGAGATGCCAGAATATATTATAGTATCACCAAACTTTAATTTCTTTGACTATTGTTTTGTATAAAACTAGATTCATAAGGACATATTTTAAGAATGGGTGCCCTCTGGTGGTATTAAAGCACAGAAGAGGAGGAAAGAGCTCTGATTTCTTTGAATATTTTTTTAATGTAACCCTTTTGCTAAAATTAACATTTTTAGTGGAAAGCTCTTTCTTTCCACATAACATCTTAACTGGCATTCTTACAACAATCAGAACATGAAGGTGGCAATACTGAACAGGTATTATACCTATTTGATAGCAACACAAAAAGTTTTCTTGTCAAGCTCTTTGGATTCTGAATTTTTAGTGTCTTCCTCTGTTCCCATGAAAGGGAAATCCTATTTAAGTTTAAAAGCTTTTGCCACATAATTAAAGTGAAGTATCACAGTGAAGTAAATGTAAAGCTAAACTAGGGTTATTAAGGGGTTGGGTATCTAAAACAGCAAAATGATGAAAATCAATGAAATAAAAACATACAATTTTTGTCATATGTAAGTGGGAAAGCCAAATTGAAATTATTAAATTTCCAAGAGAGATGCAGCAGGACAAATGGCTTGCAAGAATATTTATATTTAATTTTTATGGCCTTGAAAAAATAGATCAGCTTTTTGTCTCTGAAACGCATTCAAAAAGAACAGCCGGACTTCTTTTCCTATCACTTCTGATATATTTCTTCAGATTTCAGAAAAAGGAATTCTCATTTCAATGCACTTTTTTCTGTAGAGAAAAACTCCTGAATATTTCAACACATTTAGAAGACTGATATAATCAACTAGTCACTCAACAAACCAAATTTCAGTGGCAATTTTCATCATTTTGCAAGAAATCTAAATACTCTTATGTGTAGTTCTGAAATAGCAATTATAGAATAACTTGTGATATTCAATGTAGCCTAATACAACCATACTAATTGGTAATTAATAAGTTCATACGGTACCTCTCCAGTTTACAGAAGTTTACAAAATAAGCAATATGCAGTATTCATCTAGTGTGATGCATGAATCCAAATATGTAAGGAATGAATAATAATGTCATTCCACAAATAATATAAATTGCTGCATATGTATTGTTGTGTTTAATGGATGGTTAATGGACATGACCACATCCTACCTAATCTGTTAAAACAAGTTTCACTATAAATACTAAACTAAATAAAATAAATGCTAAAGCACCAGTTTGATAAGCTGTTCCTGTATATATCCATTAGTGTAAGCAAAAAAATCTGGGAAGCCAAAAAAGAATGTAATTATTCGTTTTAAACCTTTCTATATATTAACTGGACTGAGATCTTTGTTTAGTTCAGCTAAATTATCAAAATTTTCATTCTCCCAGTCTGGTTCTAAACATTGTTTCCATTTAGTAGAAGAAAGCCTAGATAAATATTTATTTGTTTCCCATGTCACTAAAAATGTGAACTGGTCATGATGGTGGTTATCTATAGAGTTTAGCATTACAATAATTGAAAATGTATTACAGAATCCAGTAAGAGTTTAATTCCATCTGTGATGAGTATACCTGCTTAGTTTGCTGACTATATGCTACTGGGCAAGTTTAAATTCCCTGCTCTTCTTAATTTATGGATTTTCATCTTAAATCAGATTTGAATTACAATCCATCTCAATCGGAGTCACCTTCAAATAAAATGTCACCTTTGGCAGGCCATCTTATTCCTTTTCAATGTAAGTATATCAAATTAAGCCTTACCAATGAGGTAAATAATCTCCTTTCCCATTGTTGTATTATTTGAAACAAAGTGTGCAAGGAGATTACTTTTAATATTCATTAATACTTGTGACTTGTGATATGCCTCAAAACCTGGCATATGCAAAAACATTGCCCTAGAAAATAATTCTGGAACTAGGATGGGTAGTCACACTCTGTGCTTATCTGGCAACATGGGGAAGGCAAAATAGATAACATCCACTTTTAATCTCCTGGATTTCAAAATATTTACAATACATGAAAACCTTATATAACCTGACCTGATACACATCAAGGAACACCTGACCTCCTTTTAAATGCTGAAATTGTTAAGACAAGAAAAGACTCACCTTCAATTTGCTTATCTGAACACTTACAACCAAGAACTTATCAACAACTGTTTTGTAAGCATGTAATAAAAATCAAATAAAATTTCTCACAGCATATATTTCTCATCATTCACATTTAATTCTATATAGTCTATAAAAATCATGTTTATGAATTTTGCCTGAAAGATGAGAAATAATGCTTTTAAAATGACCTCTTATTGTTGTTTAACCTTCTCTTGGATTTAAACAGCCGCTTCATCTTCACTATTGTTCCATGTATGAATATATATCATATCATACATCTTTGTATATCATAGTGAGCAATCCAATTTAATTGTTTTTTTGAAACAATTTTTTGTTTTTGTTCATAACTCTTCTATAATACTATTGTGGTTTCAGTTATATCCATTTACAGAAATTGCTTTACCTTAAATGGAAGCATTAAAATGTTCTAAATAGAATAGAAGAACAGAGTTGGAAGAGACCTTAGAGGTCTTCTAGTCCAACCCCCTGCTTAGGCAGAAAACCCTATAAAATTTCAGACAAATGGTTATCCAATCTCTTCTTAAAAACTTCCAATGTGGGAGCATCTACAGCTTCTGGAGGCAAGTTGTTCCACTGATTAACTCTTCCAACTGTCAGGAAATTTCTTCTTAGTTCTAGGTTGCTTCTCTCCTTTATTAGTTTCCACCCATTGCTTCTTGTTTTGCCCTCAGGTGCTTTGGAGAATAGCTTGACTCCCTCTTCTTTGTGGCAGCCCCTGAGATATTGGGACACTGCTATTATGTCATCCCTAGTCCTTCTTTTCATCAAACTAGACATACCCAGTTCCAGCAACCATTCTTTATATGTTTTAGCCTCCAGTCCCCTAATCATAATAAATAATTATGAGTATAAGTTTTAATAATGCAGCGAAATATAGCATTCACAGATATCCAGTGGAAGCCATTAGGACATTTATGACATTCAGCACAACATGTCAACATACAATTTATATACATTACACAATTTTGATTACTGCATTAATATATTTACTGTGGCTTATATGTCACTCTGGCTTATCTAACCTTCTCTAATAAAAGGATTAAAAACCATACATCAAAGTAACCAAAGAGTTACAAAAACAATGGCAATATTCATGTTGCACCAAAAAAATAATCCAAAATCAAACCCATGATAATTGTATCATGAAATGAACCTGATGGGAGTGTGATGGCTCAGTGGGTTGCAGATGGTGAGCTTGTCAGTTAAACAGTTGACAGTCTGGGTTTGAGACCTGAGTGCTGTGCAATGGGGTAAGCTCTTGTTTCTTGCTCCCAGCCCCTAGCAATTCGAAAGCAGGCAAATAAATAAAGTTGTTTGTGTGATATCATTATGACATGCATGATGCCACTTGATCCCCTTCTTGTCTTTTATCTGATCTTAAAACAGGGGTGTCAAACTGGCCGCCTGCAGGCTGGATGCATCACATGCAGGCCACATCTACCCCAGCTTCGCAGAGGGGAAAGAACATTGTGATACATCACATGACAGAAATGTGACACCACTAGTTTGAAACCCATGTCTCAAACACATTTAAATAGTAGTACATTGAATACTGAACATTAACAAAAAAAGTGAGTAAAGTAGGAACTGATGTGGAAGTGAGAACTTCTTGGTCAGATCAGAGAGGGTGGGCCTATTCTGTTTCCCCTCAGTTAAACAGTGTCATCTTTTGGGATGCAGGAAGCATATTTTCTCTGTCACAATATTTTCCCTAGAGTAAAAAGTTGCCCCTTGAGATTAGGGTGATCCCACGAATGTTGGCTTTTCATGGAGACCAGGTTCTTCCCCCATGGATTGGAACAGAGCATTGGTGAGGCCAGCTCCTGTACAGGTAATTTTCAATTTACTACCACAATTGAGCCCAAAGTTACTATTGTTAAGCGAATTTTGCTCCATTTTAGGACCATTCTTGCTATAGTTGTTAAATGAATCACTGCAGTTGTTAAATTAGTAACATGGTTATTCAGCGAATCTGGCTTCCCCATGGACTTTGCTAGTCAGAAGATCGCAAAAGGAAATCGCATGATCCCAGGACACTGCAACTGTCATAAATACATGCCAGTTGCCAAATTCTGAGCAAGTGACCACAGGAATGCTGCAACAGTCGTAAGTGTGAAAAACAGTTATAAGTCACTTTTATCAGTACCGTTGAAACTTTGAACCATCACTAAATGAACTGCTGTAAGTTGAAGATTACCCATATTTTGAATTCAATTATTATTATACTGGTACAATGTATTTTGGTGGTTTTTTTTTTCTAACCTATGTTTTTATTTTCATTTTAATGATTGTGACTTGCAGTTGTATGTAAGTTGATGGCCAGATAAAATGAATACATGAATGCAGATCCTAAATGCTAGGAATTCCTGGAATTCAGACAAAACATGCACCAATGGGCACATAGAGATAAACCATATTTATAGATCATACACAAGAGACACCAAAAAAGGAAGGAAACAAAAAGAACACATCCCCTGCAGCAGTGCACAATCAAATAAGCAAGGATCAATATCAAGGCAAACAATCATGTATAAAAAATATTTTAATCAAGGAATCATCAAGCAGGAAATCATACCTCTACCACTACTGGCAAGCAAGCCACTATGTATAAACAGCAGCAAATCCCAACCTCATTTGCAGTGATGATGTTACCTACTTGGGTAATAAAATACCTTCAAAGAAGCACCCAAACTCAAAAAGCACCAAAAACTCCGCAGACTCTTTCATCAGGTTTTAATTTTTAAGATGATTTTGCATTTGTTTGATTGTAGTTTTAATATTTACTTCACTTACATTTTTGTTAGCTACTTCAACAAAACAGAATGACAAGGAATAAACCAAATAAATAAATTTGGATTATACTAATTGTTGCGTATAACTTCACAAAACTGATCCTTACACGAGATGAGAAAGAACAATGAAAACAATGTTACTGAAGATTAACAAGATTTGATATTATCAACTCCATCCAATATTTAGTTATCTAATAAACATTAAAACTGAATGAAAATTACACTATATGCCGGGATTAATTGCAGCAACAACTGCTCCTAAGGACACCTTTATTTAGAGTAGTCTGAAATAGAAGGATAGCTGTGGTTTTAATGCACCTTTCTTGTTTTAGAAGTTTACATGCTGGGTGTTTTCACTTAAGTTTGTAGTAAACAGGAAAAAATGCAAATAGGAAACACAACTCTGTTAGCTGATTAGTTCTGCATTGTTCCATGTATTACTTTCAATGAAATAAAATTGTTGTCCATGTGAAGTACAATGAATGGAATAATGAGATCCAGTTTCCCATTCTTTTCTTTCACTGTTCAAATACATCCAAAAGCATTTCTCCTCCTGGCCAAATGTCGTAAGTAGCTTGCAAAATCTTGGACAGTGATTCTGTCCTTTCCTTCCAACTGTCCAGCTGGTAATAATGGTGGGAGATGGGATTAAGCATTACTAGGCCTCTCAACACGGAAAGAAGAGCCAACCCGCCTTGTGGTCTCTGAGAAACAAAGTGCATTTTCATCTCTGCAATGTAAATCATTCATGTCATCATGATGGCATTCTTTAATTTCCCTCCAACTGTTTGCGCACAGCTAACAATAACACTGTCATTTGTTTGCAATGCATTAAGGCAGCTGCAAACTTTGAAGTATCACTTAACAATGAGCTAAAAACTTTGGGTCCATAGAAAAATACTTTATAGCCTTCCCAGTGGTTATTGAATATATTTAACATATGAAGTATTTGATGGATAATCTTAAGTGGATCCCTGATATCCTTTGATCTCTCCTTTGTTTTGCATTACTCTGTGTTACTATAGAATTACCGAAGGCTTAATAGTTTGCAGCTTCATGTCTTCGTTTTTTGGGCGAGAAGGAGTGCTGCTGCAAGTAATGTCAGCAGCTATTCTGTCTTCTGTATAGGGTTCCCTCTTGGAAAATCTCTGTGGTCTCCTGTAAAAGAAAAAAGAAATCAAGGAATAAAATTGTCGACATACATTTTATGGTTATAAAACATAGTTCAAGCATCAAAAGGGGGCGTGCATAAGCGCACCAGCGTGCCTACCATCTTTGTCTTACTGTCCCCATTTTATCTGTATTTACTTCCTTTGTTCGTGTTTATATTCATACCTATACTTGTTATCTTGTACATGTTTGACAAACAAACAAATAAATAAATAACCATAACCATCCGTTTGTTTTGTTAGCTGAATTCCAATACATCCCTACCCTGCAGAGGAACACGAATCTTTAACAGTTGAGGCTGAAACTATTATTGTGGTATTCCTCAAATTATAAGATGGCCTGGTCTGCTAGATGGCAATTATAGGAATTGTAGATCAGTGACTCCGCAACATACCTGCTGAAGGAGGAGGAGGCAGCTATACTACCGGTCATAGATATAGATGGTAAGATTGACACGTAGGCAGAGAGATGGAGAGATTGAGTTCAGCTTTCCCTCACCTACAATTCTCAGATATATTGAACATCCATTTTGGTTACATAAAGATGTGAAAATTAAAACTTGTTTGTTTCCCAATGAGTAGAGAAGGGATGAATTATCAATGGCTCTTACCCAACAGAGATTGTTTAAATTTCAATTAATCTATTTGAAAATTTTTATCCAGGTGTGCTTTGCCAGATCCTTGGCATGTATGTGGTCCTCAATAGTTGCATTTAATTTTAACTAAGAGGTCAAAAGCTGAAAAATGTTAAATGATTGATTGAGTTCGTGATATCAAGTTATTTTCGACTCCTAGCCATCGCATAGATTTTTCCCATCTCTCCAATCTATCCTTAATCTAGGGGGCTGCAGTGGCTCACATGGTAAGATGCTGGGCCTGTGCATTGCTGATGTCAGCGGCTCGATTCCTGTGAGTGAATAAACCATGTAGGGACAAGAAATATCTACTGGCATCCAGGTGTCTCACTGGTAAAGATAACAGCACCTGAAAAAATTCCTTTCACAGAGGCAGCCGGCCACCTCGGTGATCCCTGGCTAACATGTACTATATGTAAAAAAAACACAGCAACACCCTAATCTCTTTTTTCAAGTGTTAAAAGGATGGCACTATTCATGTTAACTATATTTAAACTCAAACTCAGATTGGAAACTCAAAATTACTTTTGCTATGTTCATTCCTATTTTATATATGTAATGGATACGCAAGCCTGTGACACATCACTCAAAGATGCAACCCTTAGCCTAAAAATGTGCACATTGCTTCACCCACAATTGAGTCTCAATTTCTTTAGACACTTGGTAGTTTTGTCTTCAATGAGAGCCGTTTGATTAACTTTAAGTAAGTCACTTTTCCCAAAGCTTCAACTTTTCAGGATAATCAATGTTGACTTCCACAATAAAAATGAACAGACTTCAAACCAGATACGCTTTTAACTTTTATTAGACCCTCAAGTACAAACAATCTCCAGTTAGTTTTAAAGACAAGAATGCTATTGAGCAAAGTTTATTTACATTCCAAAACTAAACCAAGCTCATAATCTTTCACATTTAAGTCCATTCTTCCCTCTATTAAGCTTTCATCATTTCAGCTTAATTTAAATTGGAAAAAATCCTTTTGTTTTTGCGATTGCTCATCTATTACTAATTGGACATGAGAAGTATTATATGTGAGCAGCCCATTTTACATTATTGTCATAAAATTGCTCAAATAATAAGTAAAGCATTTAGGAAACCACCAGTGGATGGTATTAATTGTGTTACTTTTAACATATAACCACTGATTACACTCAATAATAATCTCACCATTCAAGAGTTAACATTTTTCTGATAGTAAACTCATTGTCCAAGCTGGAATTCCATATTCCCAAACATCATGTATACTGTACATAATTGGGTAGTATGGAATCAAAGATGCCACTCATATATAAGTAGACCCCAGGTTTTGCTGAAGTACCCCTCCAGTACAACACTCCTTCCCCAAGTTATAGAATAGGCATACAGTACTTCAACAAAGTGAATGTCATTATACAAGCTGCAGTGTGGCTCTCTTGCTGGCACCCTGAAGAAAAAAACATCGTTTTATTTGTTTATTTGTATATTCCATTAGTAAGAATTCTTGGTAAATGACTATAGCAGCAACATGAAGATATTGTTTGTATTTTATAAGCCTCATCCCTGCAGGTCACCTTATTTTTATTTCTGCTAGTGTATTTTTTTAGATCTGCAAGCTTCTTAAATAGCAATATGAGTTCATGTTTTATGGATGAAATGAAGGCCTCTTACTGACCCGCTTCCAAAACATAATCAATACTTCTTAAAATACAGCAGAGTATGAGTAAAAATGAAATAGCAATCCCAATTCAAATATTGGTTTCTGGACTCCAGTTAAAGGGGGATTTAGATCAGTGATTCCATTTTGATCTAGTTAGCCTACTGATGGTGGTAATATAAACCCAGCCAAGCATGTAATTGAAAACTTGCTTTCAAGATAAACAGTTACATTGTTCAAAATCATTTGGTAAAAGAGAGAAATGTAATTAGGGAAATAAACAACAACAAAACAGAGTGATAGAACAATAATAGAATAGTACAGTCTAAACATTTGGCTGACAAAACAAAAATAATAATAGGATGGTTTTTATAGAAGTGGACACACTGGAATAGAGCAGGGGTGACAAACTGGGAGCCCGTGGGCTGCATACATCACGTACAGGCCACACCTACTCCAGATCCACCAATGAGGAAAAGTCACAAAATGTCACGTGACAGTATAACATGCTGAGTTTGACATCTGTGGAATAGAGGAATGAATCAAAGTTCCTAAATTTCAAATGTATTTTTATAATGGTGGTGGTGGTGATAATATTAATACAATTTCATCATTTTGGATGGCTCTATATTTCAAACACATGATCCATATGGAGCATTCAGCTGAACAAAGGATTCAGCAAACTGCAATTAACATTTAATGTAGCATTCTGACACCAACTGAAGGTGAATTAAAATAATGCTCAGCCTAGTTGAAAATTACAGACCAATCTCTTTATGCTGCGTCACCTGTAAAGTCATGGAATCAATTATTAATCAATCCGTTATCCTCCACTTAGAGACAAACAACCTACTCTCTAATAAAAATTTTGGTTTTAGAAAAAAAACTATCCTGTAATCTGCAACTCTTACACTGCAAAAAACATATGGACTACACAACTTGATCAGGGCAAAGCAACAGACACAATCTACATAGACTTCTGTAAAGCCTTTGATTCAGTGGTACACGACAAACTACTCCTAAAACTAAAATCCTATGGAATCTCTGGACACCTACATAACTGGATAGAAGCATTCCTGTAAACAGACAACAAATGGTCAAAATTGGGAACGTCCTATCAAATTCTGTACCTTTCAATAGTGGTGTCCCCCAAGGCAGTGTTCTAGGACCAACTCTTTTAATACTCTACATAAATGACCTCTGTGATCATAGTAAGAGCAACTGCGTTCTCTTTGCTGATGAGTGTAAAGCTATTCAATACCACTGACAATACTGCTACCCTTCAAAAAAAGACTTCGACTATGTATCAGAATGGCCAACAAATGGCAACTTCAAATCTCAACAAATAAATGCTCTGTCTTACATACTGGCAAAAAAAATCAGAAAATAAAATACAAGCTGAATAGTCAAGACCTTGTTGATGATTAAACTATGTCAAGGATTTTGGAATTCTCATCTCAAATGATCTAAGTGCTAGAGCCCACTGTAACCACATAGCCAAAAAGGCATTAAGAGTTGTTAACCTAATCCTACCTCACCCCTTTCCTAAAGAGTCTGTAGGGGGCGTGCATAAGTGCACCAATGTGCCTACCATCCCTGTCCTATTGTTTCATCCCTGTCCTATTGTTTCTTTTATTTTTCTTATATGTATCCATTTCATGTATTCATAACTATGTTTATTCTTATATCTATTATCTTGTAAGTGATTGACAAATCAAATTAAATAAAAAATAAAATGCTGCTTTCAAACAAACAATATATACAATGAGCATGTTCTGGACATGATGGTTCTCAGGCCATCTTTCACGTGAGGTGAGGTGACTTGGGACAGAAGAGAGCTCTGTCAAGGTTGGTTCAGTAGTCCTCAATATAAAAATGTAAAATCTGGCATGTGTGTCTATCTACATATATCAACATGCAACAAGTATATCAGTTTGGAAAATCGGGGAATGCAGATTCTCATACAAAGAACCAATATAAACAACTTGATTAAAAAATATAAAAACTAAAAGACTCTTATAGCTTGGAATGCCAGATTTTACATGGTAAAACAGTTTTAAAAAAACATTTGCCTAAAAAAATGTGATATTATTCATAATGTTTACTAGGTTATTTCCTTTCAAGGCTAAGCAACATTATACCAAGCACAGGAAAAAGCATAAGAAGAAACTGAAGAAACGAGATAAGGAAATACAGCCTAAGGTAGTTTCTCCAAACACCATTCATTCCAAATCTTTCTGTCCCTCCAAATCCATCATTGCTTTTATCACAATATTTTATATACTGAATTTTGAGGATCTTAACCTCAACAGCTCCTTCCTGCTAAACTCTTGGCTTTTTGAACCCATCATCTGAAATCTTCACATCACTCATCTTATTGTATGCTTTCTCTAAATCAACATACAACAGAAATCCTTTCAAATATTCATTTTATTATTGATTACATTTTCTCTTTTAGAGATTCCTTCTTTATCCTTCACCCATTTCCAGAACAACTTTTATTTCCTTCAAAATTGCTTTATTCTGTCTCTGCCTCTTTTAATCTTGATTGTTACTTGTGTTTGATTACACCTTTTTCTCTATATGCACATCTCTATATATTATTCAGCTCTCTATATAAATCAACTCTGCCTCTACTTCTCTTTCTATACATGATACAAAGTCTTACTTTTATCCTAATGGTAGTTACATATGATAATGCATCTTTATTGGCATCTTCTTTTGATTCAATTTTAAAGCAACTCCATAGATTACTGTGACACTCTCTAAAAAAAATTATTTCACTATGCTGTATGCAGCTTCTACATCCTCTTTCCATTCCAAAGTTGCAAGATTAAACTCTCCAATATATTTTTATAAAGCTTTTCATGTTTTTTTCTGTAATCCTTTGATTATCATTCATATTTCTTTCACTTTTCCTTTTTTTCCCCTATCCATTTTTCCAAGATCTGATTTTGACATTGTCAAATAATTATCCACTTCAATTAATTATCTCTGGTATTTTTCACTAATTTTCTTAATCTTTCATCATAGATAATCAAACCAAACATGTTTTTGTGGCAGTGAACATTCTGCAGTGATTAAAGTACTGGACAAAGAGCAGGGAGATCCAGAATCTAGTAATCCGTGAGAGCAGAATCCAGCTGGATTATTTGGGGCACTCAAACCCTCTCAACTATAATCAGTGTTATACTCTGTAAAAAGCCAGCAGATAAATAAATCCTTTGTCACACCATGGACTGATAGTTTCACTGTAAGAACTAAATGAGCCCAATGCAAAGATAAGTAAATCTTGCAATATGTGGGACAAACACTACAAAAATGAATTGTAAGACATAATCTTTCGTATTTTACCAGACAGATGGGCCTATAAGAGACTCACTTTCAGCACTAACTTTGGATTTGATCAAATGAGATTTTTACATAACGCTTTTTAATAATAGAGAGAAGTATAGACAAGGTTACCAGTTTTACTCATACCTTTACCCCCTGCAGCAAGATCTACAAATGGTACCAATAAGCCACAATCAAAGTTCAGTTTATCCCGACCATGTTTATTCAATCACATAAATACAGTGGTATCTAATATAGAGCCAACTTTATATTAAAAGCCAGTCCATTGTTGTTTGCCTGCCACCAACCACAAAGTACATGAAACAGTCTAACAGAACAACAATTGGGTGGGGGATTCACAAGTTCTCAAGAAAAAAAAAATTGTCCACCCCCTCCTCCAAGTATTTTATTCAGTTCAGCAAAGAATTTGGTAGATATCAGTTTGACTGAAATTAAATTTTCCAAGCAAAGATGAGTCGTGCAAGTCCAAGAAGGCAGAGAGACTAAATACAGAGGTAGCAAGTGATTGTACAGCTGAATAAGCAGGGCACGTAAAACAGGGGATTAAAATTGGGCTTTGTTAATTAACAATTAAGAACCCTGAGCCAAAGCTTTTGATGCTATTTCTTCTAAGAAATTAGATCTGCAGACCTCATCGCTTATTTTTTTTCCAGCAGGTGAGAACAAGTGCACAGTGATGCTTTACCTTCAATGTATTCTTAATTTGTATAAATTGACTTACGAAAAAAATGCCATTGCCTTCTTTGCAATAAACTCTGCCCTTCTTTAAAAAAAATGATTCTTTTCTCAACTGAAGTATTTTTCCCTTGTATTTCCCTCATCTTATTGATTAAGAGCCAGAGGAAACCCAGGAACAACAACCACTAAAATCTGCTCAGCTGGATAATGCCTCACCCCATCTCCCACCATTATTACTAGCTGAACAATTGGAAGGAAGCTTGAAGAAGAGTTAAGACTATGGCAGGCATTCTTCCCCTGCTCACATTCAAACAGAAAATTATTACCATCTATTTCAGGAAGGATCCCATAATTTATTATTTTATTTACAATATTGCTTGTAAATTGCCAGGATAATTGTTAGCCTGAATAGTGGGATACAAATAATGTTGATAACAGATATAATTATTTCATATGTAAAGGACATGATTGAATTCTACCTGTTTCTAGGAAGAAAAGCTTATCTCATATTTTGAGAATTGCATATGGGCAGAGAAGATTTTTACACACCATTAACACACGAACGTAGCCAAGTGGAGTTCTGATATCAGTTTCATTCTAGTTCATCCTTTTTCTACATTTGTTTCTTAAAAGCATGACACATTCATCAACTTTTTGACCTAAATTAGAAATGTTGGGGATATAATTTGCTTCTTTAGAAGTTGTTTTGTTCCCAATGTAGATAACACACACTAATTGTGTGTTGTTTAATTGCCAAGGTAAATTACACTTGTTGTTATACTTTTAAGAGAATTACAATAATTAGGGAATAAAATAAGAGGGCATTTTAGATGGAGTGCAATCAGCAGAAAATCTATTATGCTATCTATTTTGTGGGAATTCAAAAGAAATCATCTTACGCTTGAGTTTTCTTTTCTATTTTTGATATGGAGGTTTTAGAAGTTTTTGGCATGGGGTTTTTAGCAGTTTAGGACTTTTTCCTCTAATTCTACCCTATCATTTATATGTTTCAAGATAAAACCACAATCTCCCTAGTCCAAGCTAACCCAACAACCACTATAAGCATACTGGCTTTTCATAATTCTCCAAAATTTCTTGAACCCAATTCCTTCCTATTCTTTAAAAAATCATTGGCTGGAGTCTCAGATGTCCAATGGGACTTTCATCAAAATAATAAAAGCAGAACTGTAACACTGTGACACAAGCTCTGCTCTTTTCATACAGTATATGCGTATGACATCATGACACGTGTGCCAAAGATGCAGTTTGTTTTGAATGGTGTAACACTGCTCTCATCATTTATCTTCACATATGTCTCAGCCAAAAGGTTTTGGGGCCATGTGTCTGAAAACATTATATAACCATTAAAATTCAACCTTCAAAAGATGGTCATTTAAATTCTTCAACATATTGCTAGAAATGTTTAAAAGGCAAGTAAGGTAGGGTATGGCCCATCATCCTTATCATTGTAAATGTATACTAGGACCAATAATGTACATGAATATTAAATTAATGAGCAAACAAATCAAAATCTTGGGTTTATGATATATGGAAGAATTTATAAAGATTACAAACAACATAGCAATGGATTATCATAAACAGGAAATAAATTCTACCTATAGAAGTAGAAGGCAGCCACTCCAAGGAGCAGGACTAAGAACAGCACAGCCAAGAATGCAGCCGTTGCGATGTTTTGCTTCTTAAGATGCATTTCATGTTGCTGTTCCCACCACTCCAAGTCACTAAACTGACAGCGGTCACCCAGGAAGCCTTTTGCACAGCTGTTGATGAGCAAACCAATAAAGAAGGCAATGCCAATTATCAGGAGTGGCTGATTTCACTTAAGGAAGTACAGTCTGTCTGAGAAATTGTAATTTCTAGTCATCACATGAGAAAAAGCAGCAGTGAAAATATGCAGAAAGAACAACCAACTTGTTTAGAAGGCTATAGCCCTTGTTATGAAGGCCAAACAAAACTTGATGGAAATACATAGCATTGCAACAATAGAATGGGCCATATGTTAAAAGTAAACATTCAGGACTGGGAAAACTTCTTGGAGAATTCAACTGTGATTTTTTTTTTCTGCCATCATGTTTTGTTTTAAAACACCTTGGACAAATTCACAAAAGATCAAGCTACCATAGTTGCCAGTTTTGAAGGGCATTTACTAACATTGAAATCCTAAGCAACAATACTTTAAATGCCATCTGCTTGGAGAATAACAATGGAGGATGCTATCACCAAAGAATTGAGGCCTTTGAACTATGGTGCTAGAAAAGACTCCTGCGAGTCCTTTGGACTGCAAGGAGATCGAACAGGTCAGTCCCAGAGAAGATCAACCCTGACTGCTCTTTAGAAGGCCATATCCTGAAGATGAAACTAAAATACTTTGGCCACGTAAGAGAAGGAAGGACTCACTGGAGAAGAGCCTAATGCTGGGAACGATTGAGGGCAATAGAAGAAGGGGACGACAGAGAATGAGGTGAATGGATGGAGTCACTGAAGCAGTAGACATGAGCTTAAATGATTTTTAAAACATGAAACTTAAATGATTTTTAAAACATGAAACATGACTTTGCAACAAACAACAACAACAACAAATATTTGCAGACACCCAGATTAAGTATTAACTATGGTACATTTTTCCATAATCTGCTACCCCCAGACATATTTGGTTTACAATCTCCACCTTCCAGTGAGTAAAAATGGTAATGATGAGAATGCAGCCCATATCATAAGGAAAGCACCAAACTGAGAAGTGCAAGGACCTCAGCTGTAAAAATATTTAAATGAATGAAAGCTTTAATGTTTACTTTATTTTGACTCCAGCCAACAGGTCTACATTTTACAATGTTAGCTTTGCTTTCTTGGGAACTAAAAGACAAATAGAAAATGATTGAAAGTAATATTTTTCTTTCTCCTATGCTGGGCATTCACTGAATCCAACTTTATTCTGAATTGCAGACAAGGCTGACAATTGCACTGTGTAGAGATCCCATGATGAATAAAAAGACAATTCTTACTTTTACTGAATTCTACAGACCCATCTCACTCAGAGATCTGCCAAACAGAGATCTGGACTGTTAAATAAGTAATAATGCATTTTGAACCATAATAGTGAGAAACCATGTGTTATGCTACAAACTTAGTATAACAAGCATGTTTATTTTTATTGTAAGTTATAAAGCCTTCTGATATGTCTTGAAAATGGGAACAAAATATGTTTTCTTCCAATCTGGTGATGGAATGAAATCCGTGTGCTAGTGAATGATGAAACACTGCCACCTAATGTAAAACTATACACAAGAACAATAAATATAAAATACTGCTGAAGTCAAACTCAAGTTGTCATAGAATGTGGCACCTGAGAACAAGATATGGAATATCTTTATTGGAATAGTATGCTGAACACGTTTTACAAAGGCCCATCTTTGGATATTCTCAAATGGAATGAGAATATCTACAAGAAGATTGCAGGAGCATTCTTCAGAATAAAATCCCTGTCATATATATCTTCCTGCTCAGTCAGAAGTATCTGAAGGAGATAGTGTCATAAAAAAGCTAAGATAGCAGCCACAATGGTGTAACTGAAGTTCCACCTTGATTTTATGTTTATGTAATTAACATATATAAAAATCAGACAGAGCTCAGATTGAAGCATTGTGGCCCACATCTTGATATTTTATTTTATTTATTTGTCAAAAGCTTACAATACAAGAAACAAGAATAAACGTAAATTTAAATACAAGAAATAGGAACTAATAATTGGGGACAATAGGACAGAGACAGTAGACACGATTGTGCGCTTATGCACGCCCCTTACAGACCTCTTAGGAATGGGTTGAGGTCAATAGAGGTTAGTTTGAGCGTAAAGGAGTGGGGGTTTAAGCAGGTGACAACCGAATCAGGTAGTGAGTTCCAGACAAAGACCATTCTGTTGCTGAAATTGTACTTCCTGCAATCAAGTTTGGAGTGGTTCACATTTAGTTTATATTTGTTGTGTGCTCTTGTGTTGTTCTGGTTAAAGCTGAAATATTCATAAACTGGTAAGACACTGTAACATATGATTTTATGTACTATGCTTAAATCCAATCTTAACCGGTGTAGTTCAAGGTTGTCTAAGTCTAGAATCTCAAGTCTGGTGGTGTAGGGTATTCTGTTGTGAACAGAGGAACATAGTACTCTTCTGGTAAAATACTTCTGGACTCGCTCAATTGTGTTTATGTCAGATATACAGTGCGGATTCCAGACAGCAGAGCTGAATTCAAGTATTGGTCTAGCAAAGGTTTTGAATGTCCTAGTTTGCAGATCAGTATTACCAGAGGAGAAGCTTCATAAAATTAAATTTACGACTCTTAAAGCCTTTTTGGCAATACTGTTGCAGTGAGCTTTGGCACTTAGGTCATTTGATGTGAGAATTCCAAGGTTCTTGACAAAGTGAGGGTCATCAACAAGGTCATATCTGCCAAGCTTGTATTTGGTATATAGGGTTTTTTATAGGTAGGACAGAGGTAGATGTCTGTCTTTTTTATAGGTAGGACAGAGCATTTGTTGGTAGAGATTTGGAGTTGCCAACTGTTAGACCATTCAGACACACAGTCAAGGTCTTTTTGAAGGATGGTAGCATTGACAGCGGTGTTGAATAGTTTTACATAATCAGCAAAGAGGACGCAGTTGCTAATAAGGTGATCACAAAGGTCATTTATATAGAGTGTAAAGAGTGTGGGTCCTAGAACGCTCTCTTGGGGGACACCGCTGATAACTGGTACAGGGTTTGATAAAGTATTTCCTATTTTTATTATTTATTGCCTGTTTGATGGGAAGGCAGGAATCCACTTGTGAAGGGACCCAGAAATGCCGTAAGAATTTAATTTTAATAGTAGTTTGTCATGTACCACTGAGTCAAATGCTTTGCAGAAGTCAGTATAAATTACATCTATTGCTTTACCCTGATCCAGAAGTGTAGTCCATATGTTTTTGCAGTGTAGAAGTTGCAAATTGCAGGACAATTTTTTTCTGAAACCAAATTGGTTTTTTTTTAATGATACCTACAAAAACCTCATGTTCAGTGTAAAAATACCAAAGCTAGAGCTGATGCACATGAGGATCTTGTGTGGTAAATGGAAATAAATATTTCTATACACCTCATCCAAACATTATATTCTCGTGTGTTTTAGATTTGTAAGTGACTTGAGCCAAATGTTCCAAACTCAGTTAGTGAAAACTAAGCTCCTTTCTTGATGACAGAGCTCACTGGGTAAGTTAGGATCAGATGTATTCTTCCATCACAAACTACCTTGCAAGATTATCATTGTGAAAATGAGAGATTATGTATGCCTTAAGCATGCATGGGATATAAATAAAATACATGTATTTCAGATGTCTAGCAACACTGTTATTTCACTGGACACTAACCAAATTAAAAACTATAGAAATATGTTGGAGTTCAGTACTTACTTGCATGCAAAAGTCTGCAGATCTGAAAAATAGATGCAAACGCCGTCATGGAAACAGTATGATGGTGGGCAGTCCATGGGAACTTCTTTTTCAGATAATGTAGAGTCATCCCTGGTTACAATAGAAGGAGCGATCACCGATTCTGAAACAATTTAGGAGGAGGGGGTTAATGTGTTTGAGCCTTGGGGTCAAATTTGAATGATTTGATATGTGAGTAGGTTCTCCCACTTTTAAAACAGTAAATATCAACTCCTGGAAGAAATAAAGGCAGATACAGTGAAATGTCTACTTAGGTGATCTTAATGCAACAGAACTGGGATACTAAATAGGAAATTCCCTATGACTTTATGTTACTTAATATTACTTAATTCTGCATAATATCATTTTCTTAATAATAACTATTTGAGAAACAATGTGATATAGTGTCTGAGGTGCTGTATTTAGCAAGGTAAATGCAAGTCCCCACTTAAAAACTGAGTGTTTTTGGACTGGTTATTCTTTACAAGCCTATTCTAGGCTTATTCTTAAAGTAAAGCAGGAGGAAGGGAGGGACGGAGGAATGAAAAGAGGGAGAGACAGAGAGAAACTTGGTCCATAGCAGTTGAGGGGGAACTAATGAAGATTGTTACTAAGCATTACATGTAAATTAGGGTCCTTTTCTCCCCTTACTATGACAGAACATTCCAGTTGATATATAATACTATCATTTTCTTCCACTATGTAGCTAGCATTTTAATTAGGAAAACATATGAACATAAGTATTGTCCTGCTAAATTGGATTCCTATTCCATCTAGTCCAGTTGGATAAAATTTCATAATTGGTAACCAACTGCACAAGGAAATCAGCTGTTCTCCTTGAAGATGTGATACTTGTAACTATCAAGCTAAAAGCCATGAACCAAAGTTTTCCTCCTGAGTTGTTATTTCAGCAAAACAACANAGGAAATCAGCTGTTCTCCTTGAAGATGTGATACTTGTAACTATAAAGCTAAAAGCCATGAACCAAAGTTTTCCTCCTGAGTTGTTATTTCAGCAAAACAACAGATCAAGATATATTGATGTAGTAAGCAATAGTAAGAAAGGGGGAATTTAAATGGAGCTGGGAGAGAAAGGAATGTACATTCATAAAGTTTAGTTTCCAATTTGCAAAAACATGTACCTGCATCAGAATTGGCCCAGTTTACAATAAGCTGACAAATTGCTAAACATTGCTGCCTTTGTATCTCCAAGTAGTATTCTTAGAAACAGTAAACTTATGATTTAATGTCAACCTTTGCATTCTAGCTATGCGGATCAGGAAATCTGATTATGAACATAGTTTTCAATGAACCCTGATTGGAAATGTCAGCAACTCGAATCTCATGACTATTAACAAACATAAAATTATTTGATGAGTATTATGACTGACTCAATACTTGCTTTCATTTATGGGCAGGGTAATGATTTCCAATAAATCTCTATTGGGTCATACATTCCATTAATGCTGCCAAATAACAGAAGAAGAAAACATCTCCTGACATCTAGAGGCTTTGCATATTGATGAATTGATGATGTTAAACATCACCTAGAATGCAGAGAACCTGGAAGAAGGAGATAAATAATGCCAGCAACCTTACAGAGTTTGGAAGTCTAGCATCAGCAAGTACTTAACATTTTTAACAAGGGAATATCATCTTTTCAGTGCCAAGAACTGCTTTGTGTGTTTGGGGGTGGATAGGTTTGCATATTCAAATCAGCTGTGATTGTTGCCTTGATGTAATGTCTCTGGAACAATTTTGAATTTTGAACCCATTTAAAAACATAAAATAAGGCTACCAGGCCCATCAAAGGCTTAATATCTCTTAACTGTCATATCAATGAAACATATTTTTGTTTGTTTTACTATAATTTGACATTCTCTAGGGGAGCATATACAGTCCATAACCTGTAGGTTACATTACATTTTCCATCTACTTTGTATATAAATTATTATATGAACTCATTAAGGACATTCATTGAATCTTCATATTTAGCAATTGTCAGATCCCAAATCAAGAATGACACCTGTCAGTTCTTTCAAGTTTGTTCTTTAATGTTTCACACCTTTA
>BHFT01016363.1:0-14526 GCA_004320025.1 Laticauda laticaudata
ACTTTAACAGAACTACAATGACGTGGGATAATACCCGAAGGAAGCTAAACAGCACACACACACACATATATATATATCATATGGAAGAGAGAAAGAAGAAAACAAAGCTAGATATTTTGTAGATAGACAAGGTTAAAACATTAGGATGCTTATACATGAAAGGACAATAACCAGCTCTGAAGTAAAAAGTCCTTTTTTACAGTCATATTGGTTTTTAAAGACTTATATTTTATTAAAGTTAAGTATAAGATAAAAATACAGGGACTTCCCCCAAGATGACATGCTAAGCAGTAGGAGGATTTGTTTCTTATGCTATGAAGAGCTGATTTTGCTGCCAAAATGAGTTTTTTGGCAGCCAGCTCCAAGATCTGAATGGTAGCAGCTACCCAAGAACCCAAGACAACCCTCAGATGAACAGACACTCCTGGGAACAGGATTCGTGAGGTTTCCAATAGGAGGAGTTGGACAGTTGGGTCTCCATCTTTCTTCTTAGCTGTTTGGGTTTGTTTTTAAGCAAGCCTGGGTTTTAATTGCCCAGATTGAATTTTAATTATCTTGTTTTTTTTAATTAATTGACTGGTTGAAGTCTGGTTTACGTTAACCTCATGCTGGATTTTAATGTGAATTATTTAATGTTTTTTTTCACTCTGCTGTTCTTAATTACTTTTGCTTTCTTCATTTGGAAGTCGACAAAGATTTTCTAAGTAGTGAAAGTGACCTATTTGAATTTTCATTTCTATTGGATTTTCACTACTTTTTCATTTTTCTTAACTTTTAAACAGCTCTTAATTTTTTTAATTTCATGGAAATTTTCCTTTATTTCTTTTTCTCCATTCTTTTATTGTGAGAAATATTATCTCAATGATCTTTGTGGCTACTTTTTTTCAGCACATCTAACTCCCCTGCCCTGGAAAAGAATTGTTTATGCCTGGTTGTAAATGTTTAATTACAGGACTATATTAAAAATGCAAACAATGTAGTCACTTAAAGATAAAGCCCTCTGGGAAACTTTCAAAAAAAGAATCCTTTTTAGCCTACAAGTTCAAATTGAAAAGTTTGGTTCAAAAAGTTTGACAAAATAGCAAGGGTTTTAAATCAGCCTAAAGAGGATATCCAGACACAAGCAAATATGGCCAAACCACAACTAGATGGATTGAAATCTAAATCACTGTTGGCAGATTTAAAAGAAAAGGAACTTGGCTTGGAAGCTGCAGGTTCATTGGAGAAGGCTGAAGGGGATATAGATTCGACAGATTTGGAGTTGACAGGAATGATGAGTGATGAACTGAACTTTCTTAAAAAGATTAATAGTGATTGGAAAATGGAGGTGCTATATCTAACTAGAAAACAATTTGGACTGGACTTTTTTAGGAAAATTGATTGACAACACTTATTTATGATTTTGGAGAATAAGACACACAATTGTTGGGAAAGTTTTCAACCAAAATCTTAAGAAGTTTTATGATTAAGAACCAATCAAGGATATTTGATCCTGGACAGATCAGAATTAATGGTTGTGGTTATATATGGTAGATAAGAAGCCTTTGTAGATTTTCAGCAAGTTAAATACTGTACAATCATAGTTTGTTAACAATTGATTTTGAAGTTTAACTTTGCTGTTGGTTCTTGTGTTAACTACTTTGCCTTTATATATAGCAGATAGATGACAAGTCAAATTGGTTGCAAATAGAGATAGAAGTTTATAAAGTTTGGGGCTGCTTCACAAGGCGGAAACTAATAATATCCCAACATACTGTATTTATCAGAATTCAACTGAGGGGAATAATAAAAGTATATGTGTTTTTGTCCTTTGTCTTTTTAATATACTTTTTTTTAAATTTTCCAAACAGTTTGTCTATCTTTGTTTTGCTTTTGTAATTTTTTTTTCCTTTTTGGGAGTTTGTATTTTACCTTAATTTTCTGAATAAAATATATATATATATATTCAAAAAGTATAGAAAGAAACAAAAGTAAGAAAGGAAAAAGTAGTGACTGATTTTTTTTCAGTGCAGCAGAATTTGAACTAATTTTAAGCTATAGCTTTTGCTTTATATTTCAAAACAATTCAAGTCATTTATTTAACAACAAATTCTAATCCGAATCTAAAATCAGTTCGATTTTTTTTTCTGTTTTAAGCAATAAGTCCAGAAGTGGTTTCCACATAGAAACAAAACTGGACAGTTTATTCTCTTTAAATAAAACAATTTTGGCATCTCTGCCATGTGGGAACTAGGTCTTTAAAGACTTTGTATGAGGAAATTAGTCCTTTAATGGCCTGGTCCCACTGGCCAATGGACGCAAAATGTATGCATAAAGGACACAGCGTATGAGCAAAATTTCGGGGGTGGCTCCATCTGTTGTCATCCACTCCAAAAAGTGGTGAAAATTTGCATAAACAAAACAGAAAAGAACGGAAAAGAATGGAAAAGAACGGATGCAGGTAGTATGTAGCGGGGATGTTAAATGGATATCATCGGAAGCCTAGCAGATGAAAGAGGATGGAAGGGATGACACCTCCAAAGCGGTTACAAGGGTAATTGCGAAGCGGACGCATAGCGGCATGAAGCGGATGCATCACGTACGCCTAAAAGAAACAAAGGGATGCCGCGCAGATGTATATCGGATGCAAACCGTTCCACTGCGCATTTCTTTCTACTTCCATGCTTACTAACGATGTATAGACGTTCCATGTACCTTTTCTTTCCTCCCTCTTTCCATTTTCAGATGCAGTGGATGTGAGTTGAGGGTATGCCCAGAGGATTCAGAGAGGATACAGCAGATGTTTTAACGGATGATAATGGACATAGAATGTTTTGCTGCTCGTATGTCACGGATTTACATCGTACATGCGGAAAGTTCATCCATTCACCAGTTTTGTGCAGCTCAAAACTTCTTGAACAGATGAAAACACAGTGGACAGATGCTTGACGGATAGAGCATATGAAACACGTATTGCAATGAGTTACACCAACCAGATGCATAGCGTTTTCCAATGGATGGCAAGCTTTTTTTAACGTTTTACATCCTCTTTGCATCCGTTAGTGCAGTGGGACCGGGCCTTAAAATCTTGTACTATGACTCTTATAAAAGCACAAGGATGATAATGTATTTTAATCAAATCACATTGATTTGAAATGTGACAAATTTGAAATATGGATATTATAAAGACACCTAATGGAAGTTTGCAAGAAAAGCAGATAGAACAGTTACTGTATCCTGTAACATTTGTGTGTGTGTGTGTGTGTGTGTGTATATATATATATATATATATATTGAGATAAATTTAATCTAATAAATTATTCTTTCTCAAGAATAATTGAGAGAATAATAGAATGTCCACTCTAATGTAGTGAACATTAGAGCCGGGTTAATAAGGACTGGATGTCATCTTGAAAATATTGGATATATAAATAATGAAAAAAAAGGACATTGAGACATTTGTTTGGGACCGTTCCATGATTGTCCCAATTTAATGAAGAATGTGCTTGTATCTGAGTGAACATATTCTTTGTTTTATTTTATTCTTCCTTTTTTGAACATTTTAAGTTTGAAAACATTAAAAACAATAATTGTGGAACTATGATAAAATAATTATTTTTCCATATTCACATAGGCTATCTATGTATTTTATTTATATATTCTGTCTGTACCTCTGGTCTACCATGTGGTAAATACTTTAGGACTACATCTAATTATAAAAACTTTAATATGTCATTTGAACTAGTACAATCCTCTGAGAACTGTAGTTTAAAACAATCAATGTAAGTATATCTAAGCCAATCCGTATCATGACACTGGAGAGGCTTTAATCAATTTATTTAATATTGTTCAGTTTGAAAAGTTAAAAGGCCAATTTTGAAATAAATGAATCTTAAAGAATATTTTGAGGAAAACAGAAACCCAAAGGAATAGTTAATTCAACTGAATTTTAACACTAAGTAAAAATGTCTCAAGTGCTAAACTCTTTAATCTAGTTTTTTGTGTATATGTGGTATTTCCATGCTTTGCCAACATTTGAGATTCTGCTTTAGGTGTCACATTTCTTTTAAGTTTGAATGTCACAGAGAAGTAAGCAGTTACTAAGAAGGAGATTATTGATGTTCCATGAAGTATGGAAAGGCTTTTTATATATTGTTTAAAAAGCTTTCTTACTAACTCAGTTAGCAAAAAAACATTCTAAACTATGCAAGTGAAGCACTATTTTACTATAGCTCTGACTTAAGTCTTTAATCAGAAACAAGTACATCTCCAAGATAATAGAGAATTGATTTGTTATCTTGAATAAGCAGATTTCAGTCAGATGTGAATTATTCAAAGCTACAAACAGTATCCGAGAAAAATCAAATATTATCAAGGTTCTCTTTTAAGTTTTGACTCATCTGTAGTAGTACTGTTCAGTGAGAAGATGCTTTAACAATCATTCAAGTTATACCTAACATTTTTTCTAGCTTTTATATATCCTGTGAGAGGTTTAATATTTTTCCTCTGAGTCATTTTTCTGTATTTCTCTTCCATAGCTCACACAACGATCATTGCTATTATCATTGCTGACCATCACACATGAGATTGAGTTAGGGATGCCTGAAACTTTGATGTTCTTTTTTCTGGATAAGCACAGAAGATGCAAAGAGAGTTTCCTCAATCTGGTTTCCAGTGATAGCTGAATGATTAGTTGCCACTGAATCATGTTTACCTGTAGTCCTTGACTTGCAACCACAATTGGGGCTGGAATTTGCATTGCAAAGTAAGGTGATCATTAAATGAGTTGTGCCTGATTTTTACAACATTTTTTTTGCAGTAGTCACTAAGTGAATCTAGATTCCCCTGGGGAAGAGCCCTGGGATTGTTGTAAATGACAATCACATGATCCCAGGATGCCACATACTTTGTAAATATATGCCAATTGCGAAGCATTCAAATTATGATTATGATTTAAGTGCAACATTGTAATTATAAATGACTTTTTCAGCATCATTGTAACTTCAAATGGGCATTTAAAAATGGTTGTAAATTGAGGATTACTTATAATTTATTCTGACTAGATGAACAAATACTCATCATCTTAACCTGAATAGTAATAACTATCAGCTTTTCCAAAGACATTTTATGCATTTATTTCAATCAGAATAGAGCTGGAAGGGACATTGGAGATGCAAATTCTTTCTTTCTTTCTTTCTTTCTTTCTTTCTTTCTTTCTTTCTTTCTTTCTTTCTTTCTTTCTTTCTTTCTGAATGTTTATATGATTGCCCAACTCACTCTCAGTGACTCTGTGTGGCTTTCAAAGATAAAAGACATACCAGGAATCTCTTTGCTTCTGTCTTCCCACAGCTTCTGTTGGCTTCTTCTTCTTCCACCAGATTTTTCACATATATCATTTTTTTCTTACCCATCAACTGCCTTTATCACATCTCCACAGTGTGAATTTCTTCTTGCTAATTATTGCCTCATGGAAGCAGCAGGTCTGGTGGATCTTTTAGTCCTTAGTTTTCAAAGTCATAGTTTCCAAATTTGTAATTTGAAAAGTCTACATTGTTTTATCTTGCTTTTCTCAATGTGCAGGTTCATAGCCTTACAATAGTACTGGAAAAATAATTACTTCAACTTTTCTAAAGTTCTGTAAACTAAAAATATTTTTGCCATTTATGATTTTGCCTAAGTGTGTTAGTTTTCCTTAGCATTAACTTCCCTTTACATCTTCAGCTTGTTATTCATCTTTATCAACTTACAAGCCCAAGAGAACAAATTATTTATCTCCTTTGCTTCACCATCAAATCTAAGTTCACTAATATTACAAGATGTTTGTTTTCTTAATATTCATTAACCTTTTTTCAATTGCCATTTTTAATTTCACAATGAGCTTTTTCAAATTTCCTTGTTTGTAGCCAACAAAATGATATTTTCTGTATATCTCAAAGTTTTAACTGGTTTTGATGGTAGCTCCACCCTTGTCATTCTGATAGTTGCTGTTTGTGTTGAACATTTTGTCTGATTCTCTTCTGATCTCTCAGCCCCTCTGCTTTTCCAAATTTAATTCTTACAGTAACATCTTGCTCAGTGTGAAGATTATTCAGAATAATAAAATATTCTGGTAGGCTCATTAGCCTTAATATATTTCATATTCTAATATCACCCACATGGTTAAAGGCCTTGTAGTTAAGGAATTCAAGATAACTCACTTTGTATTCTCTTGCTCTTTCCATTATCTTATGTCAGGTCTCTGATCTTATGTTGCTCTGATTTTCTGAAAATGTGCCTGCTGATTTGACAATTGTCTCTTATGGATCTGTTCTTCTTGTGTAAGATCTTAATCAAAATTTCAGATAAAAAATTAATCAATACATGTCTTATAATGTTATTCTTTTTCAACTGAGGTGGTACTCACAAAGTGGGCAGAAGAGAAATAACAGGGGAATCACAATCTGAATGAACATTTAAATAGGAGCAAAGAAGATTTATAAAGAACACAGACTAGAAGATGTCAGCAGGGTGGATCATTCTGACTGCTCATCTCCATAGCCTATTAATCAAGCTATCTATCTACTAGGTGAGGAATACAGAGTTTCAGCTTCTTTAAAAAAAAACCCCATGGGAACTATCTTTTTAGTCAAGTAATTGGTAAAGAGTATAAATATGAATAGCAATAGCACTTAAACTTATATACCACTTCACAGTGCTTTACAGCCCTCTCTCAGCAGTTTACACAGTCTGCATAGTACCCCCAAACATGGCTCACTCAGGAATTCTGGCAGTTGAAGTCCAGAAGTGATAGAAGAGCCAAGTTTCCCTACCCCTGCCTTAGCACATACGGTTTGAGTATTTATGTTAGATTCACCATCTAAAAGAATTTCTTCTGCACCAGTATCTTCAATAAAATTCTGTCTAATAACTGGAACAATAACTGAAACAATCACACCACAATAATATATTCAATTTAATGAATGCATTTTATGAGATAATTTCAATTTCTTAATTTATTAATTCATTTGATTTTTAGTAGAATATTATCCTCCATGGGCCTTGTTGAAAAGTTATTTATCTCAGCTAAGATAATACAAGATCTGGCATCGATAAGAAAATGTTTGTCCAACAACAACAACAACAAAGAAAATCTGGAAATGGCACAACTACTTGGCATCATTGTCATTCTCTGAAATGTTAATCATAGCTACTGCCTACCAAAAGGCATCAAAGGTTTAAGTCACTGTTTAAAATGAAGTTCACAGGGCCGGTTTTACTTCAAAACTTTCTCTGATTTATTAATCATTAAGTTTTTACTTGTTGTTTTCTCTTTAGGAGTTTAAGGCAGAGAACATAATACCCTTGTATACTTTTATTCCTAAAACATTAACTGTAGTAATGTAAGTTAGATTGAGAGGTAGTCAATAGTTTAAAATCACATACTTTTTTAAAGCCTTCACTTTGTCTTAATCACCCTTTGTTGGCTTTTTATATTAAATGTAATAAGGAATCTTTCATGCATACTTTGCATACAGTTACTGTCTTAACTTCTTATACAGAACACAGAATAAGAGTAAGAAGGGACCTTGGAAGTCTTCTAATCCAACCCACTGCTGAAGCAGGAGAACATACCATTTCAGACAAATGGTTGTCCAATCTCTTTTTAAAACCTTTAATGATGGAGCACCTGGAGGAAACCTGGAGGAAACCTGGAGGAAAGAACTGATCATTTTCACTGTCAGGAAATTTCTCCTTAGTTCTAGGTTGGATCTCTCTTTGATAAGTTTCCATCAATTGCTTCTTGTCCTGCTTTCACATGGAGAATAGGTTGACTCTTCTTTGTGACAGTCCCTTAAAGATTGGAAGACTATCATATTATCTCCAGCTTTCTCTTTGGTAGACTCTATATACCCAATTCCTCAACCATCTATCATATGTTTCAGCTTCCAGCCCCTTAATCATTTTTGTTGCTCTTCTCTGTACTCTTTCTAGAGTCTCCACATCTTTTTTGTTTCATGGTGACCAAAACTGGACACAGTATTCCAAGTGTGCTCTTATCAAAGTAGTATAAAGCTGTACTTACAGTTCACATGACCTTGATACTATCCCTCTGTGGATGCAACCTAGGACTTCAAGTATAGCTTTCAGTCTCAGTCCCTTCACTTGATGATGAAGTAATGTAGTAGGATTGTGCTTTTCCAAAAATGAGTCTGAAGCCAAGTCTTAGACTTGAATAATTACAGCACTTATCTGTTATTTACTGAAGCAATCCAGCTTTTTCATGATTTGCAAAAACTTGCAAAAAGTGAATCTTGAAAACTGATTTTTTTTTCCAGTTCTGTGCATATTTGCACAAATTTGATTTAAAAAAAATTAGTTGCTTCCAGAGAGATGGTATACTCTTGTGTTTCCACAGGACCTGAAGCAATATTTCCGAACCACTTTTGATGCATGCACAGTCCTGTCATCTCAACTACATTAATCAGGCTTGATGGTTGTACAGCGAATGATATGGAGACCACTTTATCACTGGTGTTATTTCATTGTTGATTTTACTGATGTTAGAAATATATTCATTTTAAGTAAACTGTTTTGTGGAAATTAGATAAATTATTTCCTCAAAGAATCAACAGCAACTAACCTAACATTTAAAAAAAGAAGCATAGTCACTCTGGTGATAAAAAGTTTCTTAAGATGACACTAAAATTATATCTTCTAATCTCTTTGCCAAAAGGTAGTGGGAAGGAGAATATCAAAAGTCAAGATGATGATCATGGCAATACATTAAGAGATGTGATTTCAATCATATTTTAACAACTGCCATTTATTTTTTGATCATCATCCTACAAAAAAGCTGTTCCACTATCAAGTTTTCAACTCTTATTTTTCTCATTATTCTTTCCAGTTTAATATTACTCTGACTCATATTTTTTGTCTTAAAATTTCCAATTATTTAGAGAAGTTTTTGCTCACATGTTACATAGTTTTAGGCATATTTTTCTTGCATGCTTCTTTGCTACCCAGGTTTTTAGATCCCACTTGAATACTAGTGCTACAGCTTTTTTTTCCCTGTTTGTTGCTGCATGCCAGTTTCTAAGTTGTTGTTATGTTAAAAGCAAATAAGACTCTGCAGCAGGTAAATGGCTTTTGCTAACAAAGAAAAATGTTGTTGTCAAAAGTAGAGTAAGAAATCTTGTGTTTTCTCATTTGGATTCTTTCTCTAATAGACACGATGTACAATGTACGAGTTGGTTATTTGTGCATCAGTCTATCCATATCCAAAGTAATATCCATATTGCATGCGCCTATCCGTGCTGCAGTTTTATGTGCTTCTAAATGATGATGTACAAACAAATAATAATACTCCCTTAGTTTTTAGGACCTGGGTGTATGTTGCATGTAGGTTCAAGTCTGTTTTTGACTGTTGGAGATTACTTGGACCAATTCCTGTAGTTTTCTTGACAAGGTTTTTTGAGTGCTTTGCCATTGCCTCTTTCCTAGGGCTGAGAATCAAAATCACCTACCTGACTCATGTCTAAATTAGGACTAGAACTCATGGTCTCTCAATGCTTTAACCACTACACCAGATTGGCTTTGGACTTCAACAAGTTTATATCCATCCCAGTATTATATTAGAAGGTTGTTGTTTTTTTCATTAATTTGGCCACTTTTTAAAACGCATCTTATACTAGATTGTTGCATGTACAAAATAGCTAGCACACAATAATAGCTAATGTGCATTCTGTCTTCCAATGTCTTCACTCCTTAGATTAGAGGTAAACAACAATAAACAAGGAAATGACAACATTGAGAATCTGTAGTAACAAGGAGCAGGCCACACTTGCTACTGAAGTTCACCAGATGTGGACTTGATAGATGCCTTATTACTTTTTTGATATAGCTTTCTTCTTTAGAGGTTCAGAGAAAGAATTAATCTCTCAAACCAATGTACATTTCTTGATTTAACTTGCAGAAGGTGAAGAAGAAGGCACTCATAAACTGTTATCAAGGAATTTTGGCCCTTAAAGAATAAACAATTATCTATTATTATTGTCTTGAGTCAAGCTGCTCCAGCAAGTAGCTGCATGGAAATACGTCTTTGCTTCATTAAAATTTCAGTGCACTTAATTTTCACAGAGTTTGTAAACAGATAAATACAGAGTACAAGTAATTGACCAATAACTGAAAATTGTTTGAAACTGTTCACATTAAAATAAATACTTGTAAAAATGCAAGTAAAGATTTTACAAGTAAAAATTACTTGTAAAAATTTATGCTCATACATTTTCTTTCTAAATATGAAAATCTATTTAATATTAAATGTTTTAAGATATATGATATGTCCTTATTTTTTTGTGAATCAGCTGTTGATCTATGCTGTGCTATAATTCTAAACAAACCATTGTAAGCACTGTTTTAGAATTTAGTTAGCAATGTTTCCCCCCACCCCTACAAAATGCTGCATGGATTATGTATGCTTTTGTTCTGTGAGGAATAAATGTTTTCAAGAGAGCAATACTTAATCATCTTTTTGAATGAGGCCATTCTCTTTTCACGTTTTTTTTTATTATATCATCCCGATGGGTGGACTGATGGGAGAAACTTTTTGCTCTCCTCTCCACCCTTGATTTTGAGTGTTATTTTAAGTATTTATTTCCCAATAAGCTAACAAAAATATTAATTAATAATTAATTAAAAGTAACCTGAGAGAAGCATTTCCTGAATCCCATATTATAAGCTATTTGGTTTCAACTCCTCAGATGTATGTGTTAATAATTATTATATGGTCTACATTAATGTAAACAAATGTATTTATGCCAATACACTTAAATTCAGGGTATCAAGTTTGCTATTTTTGCTTTACAGTTCCTAGGTATCTTGTACCATCACAATATTATGCCATGATATACATTGGAAGTAAAATATATCAGTGTTATGCACAAACCTTTATCGTTGCATAGCATGCATTCTAAAATGTTGCCTGGATTTAATTCCTTGTGCTGTCCTAGCCAGTCTATGGGAAGTGAATAGTTATTCAGGAATTATAAGCTGTCCCCTTAAGAGAATGCATCATGGTAAATGTAGTCAAAGGTATCCTGGGAAATGTAGTTCATGTCACATGGCCACATCTGTATTCCTGATTGGCCACTAAATTGATCCTCGAGGGTTTGGGGGAGTTTTCTTCACTCTTGCCTGAACTCACGAACTCATGGCAGCTTCTTTCTATTGCTACAAGATGGGTTAGGAGATAACCGTCTTTTACTACAAGGCAGATATATAAAGGATTGGTCATTAAAGAAGAACTTCATCACAAATGTGAGTTATGAGGATACCTGGTGAACCAATAAATCTAATTTGTTATGGACGTCTTGTTGAATTATCTATCTGCATTTGTACAGCTTCAAATCCATATCTGTGCAGAAGGCAGAAAAGTAAAAGATGAAGTCCCGAAACCCATCTTTATAAAGATTGTAAATTTGGATTTGTGATAAAGCAAAGTAATATTGAGTGAATATGCAATGTTAATCTAAGCCTGCATGTATCATCCTCTCTCTCTCTCTCTCTCTCTCTCTCTCTCTCTCTCTCTCTCTCTCTCTCTCTCTCTGTGAGNCCACCACCCTCTTCTTTGCTCAATTTGTCCTTCTGCTATCTCAAAGACTCCATTTACATAACAAGGAGAGTCAAATATTTCCCAGCTCTCAAAGGAAAACCAAACCTCTGTCTTTAAACCTTCTACAAATGCAGCAAGAGACTTTCAAACATCCTATTCTCTGGCTTAATCTGCATCTTCCCATTGTTGGCCAAAGTAACCTTATAGCCTGTTTGGAATTGAAGGAAGGGGCCAGGTATTCCCCATCTATGTCTCTCTCCAGTTACAAACCCTTTCCAAATGCAACGGAAAGTTTGAGAAATCTTGCATGTATTGCTAAAAGGAAAGGCTTTGCATTTCTTATGTTCTCGGCTGCTTTGAAGAGGCAATAAAGGAGGCCTCTTCAGCTATTTTACAACCATTCTGGCTGGTTTATTGCGGTCATAAATCATTAATGAAGGACCCTCTTCAAAGCAACATAGCACATTCCTCCCCCCAAGTCACAAGGCTGATTCAAGCAAGGTATTTGAACAAAATAATTCAAGGAGCAATTTCTTTTGTTTAAAAGCCTAACGTTTCTTCATCTCCTCTCTTTACTAAAAAATTAAAAGCATAACATGGCCACAGTGTATGTAACTTACTGAAGTATTTTTCCTCATGAATGCTTCCCTTCCAGGGAAATCAGCTGACACTCAACTGTTAGCTGATAGCACCATCTGAAGTAGACAATAAATTCCTTTGGGCAATCAGCAAACTTTATAGCCACCAGGCTCACCCCCCTAAAGAGAGAAATCAGACTCAAGTAAAGCAGCCTACATCCCCATCTGGTGGTCAAGAAGAAGAAATTTACAGTGAAGTTAAAGAATTATTAAATAATCATTTCCATTTTTTTCCTTTTTTCAAGAGTGGGCAAGGAAGTCCCCCCCCCTCTTTTTCTCTTCAGCCCACTGCTACATATGGGGCTCAAAGAAAAATCTCCCTGAAAATATTATGTACAACTTAATCAACTTAATTCAAAGATCCCAAGAGTAACTGCAATCTAACATGGGCATAGCAACAGCGTCTTCCTGACCCCTGCTGCCACCTTATGAAGCAAGCGACAATTATAGGCATATTTCTGCATTCTGCCCTCAAGTCTTCAGATTTTGCAGTGGAACCTCTAGTGCCCCCTTATGTTGCAAGCTCACAACGCACCCTAGAAGCAGCCACACACAGCAATGCTGTGCTAGCATTGCCCATGCACTGCAGTGCCACCTATATGTTCAGGTATTAAATCCAACAGCAATTCTAATTTCTGCTACCTGCTTGCAGCACTCCCTAGTACAAAAAAAGGGAATTGCACAGAAAACTACTAAAATTTTCTAAATTTCTTCCTTTGCCAATTTGAAGCATGGCAATTTCCTCAGCCATGACAGATGTCTCTGATGTACCAGAAGACCTGATTCCTTCACCCACCCTTGTTGTAAATGTGGAGCCTGATTCCCGAAACCCAGTTTTAAATGTCCAACCCGCGATACCTCAGAAGGCCTACGACCTCAAACAGCATAGGAAGCTTACCTCACCTGCTTTGACATACTTCAGAAATGATTGGGAAAGGCAGTATCGCCATCATGCAGATGCATAGACGGAGCTGGTCAAGATCTGTGACACCCCCAAAAGCAAGTTGCCCCTTGAGAGCTTCTTCCTGATGCAGAAGGAGTTAGAGGAGCACCTCACACATTGGAGAGATAGTGAAAATAAGCTTAAATACATACAGTCGAACCTGGAAGACCCAGAGCTCCAGGAACACATTCATTGCTTCAAGGAGGCAAACAAAGAACATGAAGACAGCGTTTGGGAAGGCAGAAACTCCCCCCAGGCCACACTCTCCTCGTTGCACTACAGAAGGAGCAAATACTGAGGGAGAAGATCACATCTGACAGAGATCTTCAATCACAAGCAGCTTCTTCCTACCACTCAAAGAAAGCCTCCTCCCTCCATCCCAAACTGGCTAGATCGCAGGCAGGTTCTAGTGTCTCACACTAATTCTCTGCTACTGGCTCTCACCATCCTTCCAGAGCATCCTCCCATCGCAGTGCATCTCAGGCCTCCAAAGCAGCAAGTTATGCTGAACAAGCTATGGAAGCCCAGGTTGAAGCTGCAACAGCAGAGGTAGAGTTACATATTACGACAGAGGTGATACGGCAGAAGGCTGAACTGGCCAAGAAGCAGAAATGGCCAAAGCTCAGGCCAAACAACAAGCAGAAATAGCCAAAACTCAGGACCAAGTGGAGTTACTCAAATGACAAAGAGAGACAGCAGTGAAAACAGCATGGGCCACAGCATGGCAGAAGGTGGCTAATGCTGCCTCCCTCAACTTCGACCTCGAAGACTTGGAAGAAGAGAGCCCAGATACATGTGTCAAGGCATGGATGAGCAGCACTCACTACAAAATGAGCAGATGAACAGGGATGAATCTCAACCACAGTGTCTACACGTCAGTTACACAATTGATGTTGTATGGCCTAAAGTACGAGATTCATTTCCTACCAACAGCAAACCTTCCCCAACTGATGTTGTACATACTAAGGTCCAAGATTCTCTTCCCAGCACCAGCAACCCTACTGTAACATCTCACACCCTGCTGGCTGAGCAACGTAACTCACCAGTGCTCACAACAACTTCTCGACAAGTTGACATGCCATCTACGACAACTGCCACATTCAATCCACAGGCAACAGTGTTCCTGCCACAACCTCAATACCAATTTGGCTCCCAAGCACCACAAGATAACTGCGCCCAGCCTACACAGCAGCTACACAACTCCATAAGTACTGGGAGGAAGACTACAACCCATCATTGACTTACACCCCAAACCCACCCACGAGAATCCAGGGGGAGAACCCTCAATGTCAATACCCACCCCAACTCAGCAAATGCTGAAGATTACTGGAGAAACTTGGCTGTACAGAGTGGAAAGCTAAATTTGCATGCCAATG
>BHFT01016365.1:0-39465 GCA_004320025.1 Laticauda laticaudata
GACTCCAAATAACTAAAACTGATTGGCCGAACAGGCCACTCTCAGATTGGTCAATTAAGCACCATTTTGATTGGCCCACCTGACGGTGGGAATTCTTAAAGAGCTGTCATTGGCCACAAGCTGCAAGCAGCCACTATAAGAAGGGCTGCCGCGGCTTCGGCAAATGTTCCGCCAAAAGTCACTATACTGTTAAAATAAAGACCTGTTTGTTGGAATACCGGTCTCGCGTACCTTATTGTCCAAACGGAACAATAACCATGACAGAATAAATAAATATTATACACATACAATATTATACACATACCCACCTATATTATATGACACACAGAAACAATACAGAAGGTTTGGCCTCGAAGGCTAAGTTTCAGTGGTGAGAGCAGTTGTAGCCAAAGCTCTATCTATTAATCTATTTTGAAGTACTGTGGTAAAAGGATCTTGAAACTCATTCCCTATGAAACACACACATAGAGATCAACGGGGCAGATGGAAGGATGAGTCAAAGATGGTGAGAAGATATTTCAAAATACTGCTGCTGCCTTATATTTACAGTTGTAGTTCATTAGAGCAACCTAACCATTATGTTGCAGAGAGCAATAAAATGCTTATAAAAATTTCTGGATAGAATGCAAAGCAGCAACAAAACAGAGCATTACCCTCAAGAGAGAGATGCCCCACCCTTCAAATTCTAGCTAGTTGATGATCCAAATCATTCCAGATGGAAGTAAATTAAAAAAAAAAGGATTGTAACTGAAAACATTTTCATCAAGAAAAGGGTTTTTTTGGAACCACTTTGGGCTCCTCATTTTCATTGACCATTAGCCACTTATTATTCCAATTTGGGTGGAAATTTTATGAAGCATGCCAGTTTATGCACTTGCAAAATCAAGCATCTGTGACTTTACATTCTGCAAAACCAGGCTCTCTACTTTTGGAATGAGAAGGGCATCTTTGGAGAGCTTTCTTTACCAGCAGCTTTGAACAGATGGCTCTATATTAGAGACTAGGCTCATTTTGTCCTCCAGATCAGAAATGTTAAACTGTCCTTTCTCATTTGGCAAAACAAAAAAATCCTAAAGAAGCAGTTAATGAGGGACAACAAGCTTTCTTCCAAGGGATTCATGTGGCTTGGTAGAGAACTCATTGGCTTGCTGTTGAAATTGCTGTTGTTATTGAGGATAATGCTACACATAACTACAAGCACATCACTGGTGGGATTCAAATTTTTTTACTACCAGTTCTGTGGGCATGGCTTGGTGGGTATGGCAGGGGAAGGATTCTGTAAAATCTCCATTCCCTCCCACTCGAGGGGAAGAATACTGCAAAATCTCCATTCTCTCCCCACCCCTCTAACCTGCTTTCCAGCTCTGTTCTCCTGTGCAGGGCAACAAAAGAAGACCCAGCTGATCAGCTGGGACTCAGGAGGCAGAGAATAGATNTGGGGGCGGGGCCAGTCAGAAGTGGTATTCCAAACTACTCAAAATTTCCACTACCAGTTCTGTAGAACTGGTCAGAACCTGCTAAATGCAGGTTCTGCATTCAGCAGGATCTGAAACAGATCCAATCTTAGGAAGAGCAGGTGAAGAAAATAGCAATAGCACTTACATACTTATATACCACTTATATATACCTTTATATACTTATATACCACTTTATAGTGCTTTATAGCCCTCTCTAAGCGATTTACAGAGTCGGCATATTGCCCCCAACAATCTGGGCCCTCATTTTACCCACCTTGGAAGGATGGAAGGCTGAGCCAACCTGGAGCCTGATGAGATTTGCTCTGCCAAATTGCAGGTAGCTGGCAGTCAGCAGAAGTAGCCTGCAGTACTGCACTCTAAGCAGTGCACCACCATGGCTCACAAATGTTGCTTTAAGGCCAGTCCACTAAATCCCAGCCATTAAAACCTGGCAGCTGTATAAAACCTGGCAGAGTGATATGGGATTGACTGTAGATCAACAGCCTTAGAACTAAATCAATTTTGAGTTGCAACAGTCAATTTCATGTTATATTCCCCAAACTTTCTGGCTTAGCGGATCAGTGGAAGTGGCAGCAGGGAGGGGACAGGGAGGATGATTTCCCATGAACATATGCCCACCACTTCTGTGGCCCAGTTCTAAATGGGCTGCCACAGAACTGTGCTCCATGGTCTGGGGTAGGGGATCCCTGTTCTAGAGTATGGCAGGGTTTGACAAATTTCCACAAGCTTTTATAGGTCCCAGTGGATTTTTTACACGTATAATTTTTCATAAAGGATTCAGGAATATCAGATACAGTACACCCAATTATTATTTTTTTTACTTTACACTGCATATTCTATTCTCTCAGATAAGGGAACTCTGTGAAGGTGCCACAGCTGAAGGCAACCCAGGAGTGCCTTTGGTTCCCCTTTCTGATTACTATCTCTGTGCAATTAGTAATCAGTTGCTGAGCTCACACATCCTCTTAAACAACAATACATTTTGCTCAATTTTTTCTTGGTGTGCTACATGAATTCAGATTGATGAACATTTAATAAACCATTATTAAACCCATGATTGTATGCCTATGGAGTCAGATCAATTGCTACTACTGTTAATCATAAAACTGCATTCCATCTTAATACTTTTCCAGGTATTTTCACTTTCACTTTATGGAGAATTTCAGAGTTTGAGAGAGATTCGAAAATATATTGAGTTGTCTTACCCATTTCTTCCTTCTCTACTATTGGCCCATATTTTCAGAATTGTTGCCTTTGCTCCAGCTAACCATTTCATTTCAGATGTGGTCCAAAAAACTCAGAATTGGACCATTTTCCTAACCAGAGTTTACTGAAAGTAAACAAAGCGAAACAATAACATAGTTTTGGTAAATTTGCCAGCAGAAAAGACTGGAATGAATGCATCTTAGAACTGCCTGTTTGCCTGCCTATAGATCAGAGGTCTCCAAACTTGGCAACTTTAAGACTTGTGGACTTCAACTCCAGAAGTCCACAAGTCTTAAAGTTGCCACGTTTGGGGGTTCCTGTTATAGACAGTAAAAAAAAAAAGACTTTGACATAGAGATGCTTCAAGTTCTTTTATCTAGCTCCTGTATCTCTCTGTCGGGGTCATCTTCCATATTCTTTTCACTACTCTTGATTTAGTTAAGGGTTTTGAACTATTGTTCAAGTTGTGTTGTGGTTGGAAAGCAGACAGATCAATAAAACTAAAAAGAAAGTTTGGGATCACCCATAAAGTTAAGAATATTCAGAAACAAAAAGAGATAGAATTTAAGGCTAGAAATAAAGTATTGTTGGATAGGCCTCTGACTTGATGTGTGATGAACATTTTCCTTACCAATATAAGTAGTTATACTGTGAGTTGGTAGTTACCAATGTGAGTCAGTTACATTGCCAATGTGCAAGCAAATAAACATTTTGGTATGCACAGGAAAGGCATTGACTAGCCTGAATTAGTACACAATGATAGTTGTTTACACCCACAGAGACCACCAAGAGTGGACTGAGAGATGAGTGGATGTAGGTAAGTGATCCAGCAGAATGACTGAACAGAGGCAGCACACAGTGTGAAGAAAAAGCTGTTGTTACCTACAATTCTTTTTTTACACAAGGCTGAAATCAATTAGAAAAGAACAATTAATCTAAATGAGATTTTATAAGGTTGGAACTGGAAAGTAGCTCGTGACAATTTTAGCTATCAAATAAAATGGCGTCATTAATTCAAATAGCCCAGAGCCATACCACAACCTACAAGTTGTGGTCAAAGCAAGTTGTACTTAATGGAGGATAAGCCAGTTTTTGCTGTTGCCATTTGCAGTCCCTGGACTTGGAAGGGTGGGGTTGATTTTTCTGAAGCAGAGTTGCAGATGTAAGGGAAATTGCATATTTAAGAATGTATGCATGTCATACATTGGATAGTAAGATTAAGAAAGTATATATTTAATAAATAAAACAAAAAATTGTCTTGGTGATAATGGGACTGTTCTCACATGTATAGAACTCAGTAATTGTCCATGGTTTGAGACCTAATTGTTTATACAGTGCAAATGTGCTCAGTTAAGCAAATCAATATCCTCAACCCCTTTCCATCCTCTTTCCCTGTGCAACCTTGCTTGCTTTGTACAATTATTTATGTGCATGTACTGTCATAGCAAAGGTCAGCAAATATTCAGCTCCATCCAAAGCAGAATGATAGAGCGAATCAGTCAGGCAAAGAGAAGATTTTAAAAGGGCTGCATGACTGCAGAAAGGCTAATGAACTGATCTTTCACCTTGAGAGATCCGAAGCTATATTTGATTCCAGACATTGATATGAACTTCCTGGTTTCGTCTTTTTGTTCCATACACTAACTCAAATAGATCCAGCAACTGCTAAAGACAGATTTGCAGTTGGGTTAGCACAGGATGAGCGGGATATGACCCAGGAATGATTGATGCAAGTGTCAGAGACAGTAGATACTAACAACTCATCCTAGGAATACTGTAGAACAAACACATCTATTATCCGTTTCTCAACTCCTGCCCACCACTGAGTTAAAAGTGAATTTATCCTTGTTTGAGGGAATATTTCCAGCTCCTTTAAAAGAAACACTGGCCGTCTGCTCAGAAGTCATCACTGGGGCCTATCATTCTGGACAGTTTGTCCAATTTCTCACCTCTACTTTTTATGGAAGATGGCTGAGAAGGTGGTGACATTAGAATTCCAGAGGATCCTTGAAGAAACAGATTATCTGGATCCTTTTCAGTCAGGTTTCAGGTCTGGTTATAGGATCAAAATGGCATTTTTTTTTGTGTGTGTGTGTGTGTGTGTGTGTGTGTGTGTATAAAACAGTGAGCAAAAAGAGAAAAAAAAGAGAGTGGAACTGAGCTCCATGCAATGTTAGCAATCTGGAAATTTCCATATTATTACCTGGAACTATTACATAGAGTATAGCCAAGTGTTATCCCTTCAGATTGGATCAGACTAGTATACCAGTTCCATGCAGACTGGCACTACTTTTATTGTAAGGCTATTAGTAATAGAATCTTGCAAATCTGAAAGCACTTCCCCTCTCCCTCCCTTTATCTTCATGTGAACAAGGGAAAGAACTTGCTGAGATGTTTACTTTCTTTGGCCCAGACTCACTCACACCCCTTTTACCTGACCATTACTTTGGTACCTGGTTCTTCCTCCTGTCTTTTGAGGCCATTCCGTCTCTACAGTGTGTGTGAGAATGCAGTGGAAGGAAGAGGGAAAAGACATACTTATACACACGCCAAACACTGGAATGTGTTGCGATGTAATATAAATTGGTTGGGAAGCAATGAACCAGAAAGCAAAGATGTAGAGAAGTCTGAGTCATTGAAAGGCTGATGGCATAATGAAGGGGTAGGACAGAAGAGCTGCTCTCTTGGGTCGTGTTTGCAACATCAGTGGTAACTACCCTTTTTGTGGCTAATGACTACACCAGATACTAAAAACAGCAAGGGACATTACTGGGAGCTGTAATCAAACTTATAGACATGTTCAAAAGTACATACTCACAACAGTTATGATCAAGCTTTTATTTTGACATTAAGATCATATCCAGTATTAGAAACATGCAAAGGATGAACTTTGAAAAAAAAAAGAAAAGCATTTGATGAAACTCTTTGAAAGAATCCTTTGTTTGAAGTTTGAAAGGCAATCTTTCTTGGAGAGAATTTGTTATAAAGATAGTCTGAATCAGTGGTGGGGCTCAATTTTTTTTACTACTGATTCTGTGGGCGTGGCTTGGTGGGCGTGGCAGGGAAAGGATACTGTAAAATCTCCAGTCTGAAGTGGTATTTGCCGGTTCTCCAAACTACTCAAACTTTCTACCGGTTCTCCAGAACTGGTCAGAACCTGCTGAATACCACCTCTGGTCTGAATCAAGCTGTAATAGATATTGAATTCTACCAAACATGGAGGAAACCCTACATCTAGTGGTATCAAAAGAGAACGAAAGGACACTATAGCTTTTTCTTTTTATTTGGATAGATAAATTCCAAAACATCCAAAAAGTTAATGCTACAAGTGGCTAATATTTGAATAAATTACAGTAGAAACAGTATTGTTCCTTTCTCTCATTGGATTAAAAACTGCTAAGATGCAACTTCACATAAATGAGTAGGAGGAATGTATGGAGAAAGAGAGAGAGGGAGGGAAGGAGAGAGAGGGAGAGAGACAGAAACAAACATTTCCTTTGAGGTGAAAAACAACATCAGTAAATACAATCCCAAACCAATGAATTCAGTTAGTGGTGGCATTACTTCAGTTTTCCTACTTCTGTCCTGGTTGTTGAAGGGTAGTTACAACTGTAGTTAATGGACAGTTGACATGGAATTAGTGACATTCAAGAACTAGAAATTGTAACTTATTCAATCTCTACTTCATCTCCTGAAGATACTGAAGACTTTGACTCAGCGGTTGGGATGAAAAGTAGTTGCACTAGTGAAAATGTTTTGATTTAGTGAAGATGTTTTGCCATAATTTTCAGCATGCCAGGTCTTTTTGTGATGTTGATATAAAGCCTGCAAAAATTCTTTTGTATGTTTTTTAAAATTCTACAGAATTTCTGCAGATAAAAAGTTCAAGACAAAGGTTTGTTTATCAAAATCTATTTGCAATGTTCCACAGTATGGAAGATACATCAAACCAAAAGTTATTTTGTCTGCTTTGTACAGAAATTGTGTTCATAAATTCTATGCCAAGACATATAAACCATGTTATGCAAATTACAGTCTGATTTAGGGATTGCTTGAAGTCAACCAATATGAAGGTTCAGTTTAATCTGATCAGCTTCTGAGGCTAATCTAGTAAGTTTGAAAACTTTTATTCTGAAAGATTTTGAAGCCAGATTCTTAATAAATGCAGTGACCTGGTTCACAAAATATGCTGAAATATACTGCAGCTTGTTCTGGTTTGGCATTCTGTGTAAATTTAACCACTCTTGTTTTTAAGCCATCCTTTATGTCTTAATGAATTGTTTAACCCAAGCAGGTGGCAAATATTTTGATAGACTCAACTATGTATGCCAGGTTTATGATGTGTTCTGGAAATCTGACTATAAAGTATAAATTATGCCATCTTTAATTGCATTTTACACAGAATAAGCTATTACAAAAATTCTACTTTAAGATGTGCTTGTTTTTATAATCATTAATGACTAATATCCTTTGAGATGTTTCTAGAGAAAAACTTCCTTCCCGAAGGAAGCTGAACAATATATACATATATATAGATAAGTTTTTGCGGGTACTTACATGAATGCAGTTCAGCTTCCTTCGGGTATTATCCCACGTCATTATAGTGCTTTTAAAGTTGTAGCAACATTTCAGCAGAATCTCATCTGCCATCATCAGGCTTCTGTATTGAGTTCGTAGGCTAGCCTCAAATTTAAAACTACGGCTGTGAGACCCTGACCCACATACAAACTCCATACAGAAGCCTGATGATGGCAGATGAGATTCGCTGAAGACGTTGCTACACTTTAAAAGCACTAACAATGACGTGGGACAATACCGAAGGAAGCTGAACTGCATTCATATATATATATTTGTTTTTAAAGCTTTCGCGGGTACTTACATGTGTGCTGTTTAGCTTCCTTCGGGTATTATCCCATGTCATGTAGTGCTGTTAAAGTTGTAGCACATGTTCAGCAGAATCCCATCTGCCATCATCAGGCTTCTGTATGGATGTGGGTCTCACAGCTCCTGTTTCAAATTCGAGGCTGGTCCATTCTGATTGGCTAGGAGCCTGGGTCTGTGTTCACTGGACTGGAGTTTGATTGATTGGTGTTTCTGGTTTCTTCTGCTGTTTTGTGGCTTTGATTGGCTGGCAACACTCTGTTCTTGTGTTGAGGCTTCAGTGCAGCTTGCTCGTGGAAAGGACAGCTGCTATTCATTGTTAAGCTAGTTTTCACCTGGGTGCCATACAAGAAGCCTGATGATGGCAGATGGGATTCTGCTGAAATGTTGCTAATCTTTTAACAGAACTACAATGACGTGGGATAATACCCGAAGGAAGCTAAATAGCAACATATATATGGTTGGTGTGTGTGTGTGTTTTCTTAAGTTTCTTAACTTTCTTAAATTATATGTATATATATAATTTTAAATGAATGACACAACATCTTGGAAGATTAATCCGATGTATCAATTGTTTATATTGCAAAAATCTAAGGATTAAATGCTTGAGTAATTTATACACTTAAAAGCACTGTTGCTAGTACAAATATTTAACTGTACTTTGTAGAGGAACCCATCTCTTGGAAGCAAGAGAGGTTTTTGCTATTAATAACTGTACAAACTGTACAATAACTGTACAAATAACAATTGTACAAAAATTACTTGTGTCCATCATGCCAAACCAACATTTGTTGTAATTATGGTTTTTGAACAGACTGCAGCATCTAAGTTTAAACAAACCCAGTGTCAAACTAAAGAAATTATATTATTTTAGCATGATCCGTGAACTCTGCTTATTTTTAATCAGAAGCAAATTTATGCTTGATTTTGGATATTGCCTAAAGCCTTTATTTGTCTCAAATGTTTGATCTATTTCAAGACAGAATATTCTAAACTCCGCTTGAACAGGCACAATGAATTAAAGTTGCCGCCTAATATTGGTCAAGAAAGCAAACCACAATTATATAGATTGGGAGGCATGTTTTGATTTAGATTGGAGGCATGTTTGATTACTGGGATGTTTTATTGAAAAGCGGGGTCAAAATCATCTGTACAACTATGGGCCTTGACTAAAAGAATATCTATTTGTCAGTCTTTCATATACAATCTCTCCAATTAATGTCTTTCAAAGCAGTTAAAAAGTTAAAACACATAACTTTCTGTTACTTCAGCCTTACAAAGTAATGTGTTTTAAAATAACACATGATAAGACATGCACATGGGGTTATTTCTAACTTAGTTTAACTAAGTTAGTACTGTTGGAAGGAAAATCCATCTGGGTCAGTTCCAAGCTGGGAGAAAGACTCTGGAAATAAAATGGAAGCTGGAGGTTGATTAGAAAGAAAGGTTCTTTTTATTGATGAAGCAGAGCCACCAACCACATGTGATTCTTGCACAGCTGACCAACTGGCTGAATAGGTGGATGGAAAGTTTCTGTATTCGAACTTTGGGATTTGTGCAATATGGGCTTTGGTGTTTCTAAAAGAGTGCTGGGTAATTCCAAATTGTGGCTAATGGCTTTGGTCCGTGTTGGATCTGGTGAGAGGCTGCTTGTTCTAGATCCTACCTTTTTGCTTTTTATTAGCTGTCAAACTTTGCTGCAGGGAGTTTCTACTATAATGATGGAGCCATCTAAATAGTTGGCTTCCTCTTTCAATAAGCTCTTCATCTCCTTAAGTTGCTGGTATCTGCTGTGGGCTAATTAAGAAAGATTGTGGGATTCTTTCTGACTCGAAAAACATGCTTCTCCATTTCTCCTTTAGGAAAATATTTATTTTATTTATTTATTATTTGATTTGTCAATCCGTTTACAAGATAATAGGTATAAGTATATACAAAGTTATTAATACATGAAATGGGTAATATAAGAAAAATAAAAGAAACAATAGGACATGGCACTGTAGGCAGGTTGGTGCGCTTATGCAGCCCCCTTCAGACCTCTTAGGAAGGAGTGAGGTCAACAGTAAGACAGTCTAAGGTTAAAGTTTTGGGTTTGGGGAAGAAACCACAGAGTCAGGTAGAGTATTCTAGACATTGACCACTCTGTTGCTGAAGTCAATATTTCCTTCAATCAAGTTTGGTGCAGCTAACCTTGAGTTTTGTATCTATTGTGTGCTCTTGTGTTGTTATGGTTGAAGCTGAAGTATTCATTGACAGTAAGTCATTGCAATGTATACATACATATTGCTACATTGCATACATACATATTGATGACTCTTTTGACTTCAAGTAAAAATATGTTGTAATGTGTCTTCAACAGTATTGCATCCAGTGAATAGAGATTGCCATCAAAGGATAGAGATCGTTGTCTATAAGATCATAGTTGCTTTTTTGAAGTTATAATTGGGAATTTTATCATTGTGATTATTTTGTGTGGGCATATGTTGAGACAAAAGTCAATCATATTGTGGTCACTGTTGGAAAAGGGTTCTTATTTGAATTCCATAAATTAACTTCAAACTATGCAGAAGATGAGATCATCAGCAGTTGTTTAGTCTAGTATTGTTGTTCCTAGTTGTCCAGTCCCAGATTTGTAACAACATTGTGGAAAGTTGCACGTATGGGTTCAGTTGTACATTCGTTTAGAGTCCAATTAATATAAGATTGATTGAAGTCACCAAGAAAGATAAAAGCGTGTGGGCAGGATGTTGCCCATGTTAGTGGTGAATTTAGCTTGTTTCCATTTCGATGTCATAATCAAGTGCTCTGTAACATGGTAAGAATCAAAATGTGATATTTAAGGACAGTTCACAGATGATTGGTCTCAGGAAGAGCAAGCTCCTGGGTAACTTTGATGTTTTTTAGATTGTAAGGACTTTTTATAGAAGATAGCAATACCACCTTCTCTACATGATTCCACGATCTGATCTGTAAACATGATAAGTCTCTTACTGTGGTAATGGAGTCAGGAGAGATGCATTGAGCCATGTTTCACAGACAGATATGATGTAGAATTTAGCCATATTAGTAAGAGGAGAAATTCAGGTATTTTATTCACAGGTTCTTGCATTTGAGTAGCTTGCATTTAAGGCCGGCAAGTGTTGCATTGAGGTAGTTAGGTTGCGTAGCGTGCCTAGTCTTGGGTGATGATGGATTGGTTGAAGTAGGGTTGTGGTTGAAGGTTAAAGCTGAGTTGCGGGTTGTGTGACTTACTTTTTTGGCATGGTCATCAATGTACAGGTCCTTCTCTCCATTGTCTAGATGTTTTTTTCAGTTCAGTGCAGAATACACGGGAGTGGGCATGTTGCTGTATGGTTAGGTCAGGGCGAAATACAATATTCTTCCTTTAAAAAAAATATTTCCCCAAAAATTTCATTTTTGTGGGGCGGGGGGGGGCACTTCCCAGAATACTTTATCTTAGATTTTGAATGATGGCATTAAAACTCTCCTGAGTATTGCCAGAAATAATGCTTGGTGGAGAAACCCACATTAAAATCAACCACATTATAAAGTAATTTCTTTCTTTCTTTTTTTGGTCAGTTTTCCTCAAATCAAAGAAAGACATTTTTGAAGATTTTAAAAACTGCTATATGGAAACTTGACATCTGCAAACTTCTAAAACAGAATGGCACTTTTATTTCTTGTTAGCATGTGTTGATACTTTTTCCTCGTGTTCCCTTTCAGAGTTGTTATTCAGAAGCATCTTTCACTGTGTTCCTCTTTGTGCACCATAATTATTAACAGCTAATTTTATACATGTTTAGGACATCACAAAAACTGGGTATGACTCTCAGAGCAAATCATAATAAAATGTGTCTAACTGCCTCCAAATTGCAGAAATCTTACTCAACCAACCGGTGATGTGCCAAACTGTTCTCACCTGACTTAATGAACTTTTCCCTCCTCTAATCCAGTGGTCTCCAACCTTGGCAATTTGAAGACTTGTGGACTTCAACTCCCAGAGGTCCTCAGCCAGGAAAGCTGACTTGTGGACTTCAACTCACAAGTCTTAAAGTTGCCAAGGTGGGAAACCCCTGATTTAATCTCTTCAGCACATTATGTATGTATGTATGTATGTATGTATGTATGTATGTATGTATGTATTTATATATTTATTTATTTATTTATTTGTCAGTTGCTTACAAGATAATAGGTACAAGCACAAACAAAGTTATGAATACATGAAATGGATACATATTTGAAAAATAAAAAGAAACAATAGGACAGGGAAGGCAGGCACATTCGTGTGCTTATGCAGGTCCCCTACAGACATTTTAGGAAAGGGGTGAGGTCAATAGTAGACATTCTAAGGTTAAAGTTTTTGGGGTTTGGGGAAGAAACTACAGAGTCAGGTTTAGTCCCATCTACATTGAGAGCCCCATCCCATGTGGGAAGAGCTCAGACATTGTGTGAAAGAGGATAGCAAAAAAGAGTGTTATTGTTCTATTTAAAATGATTCAGAAAGGATGGCCTTGACATAAGATCCTTTAACAAGCAACATGGATCAAGAATAAGGTTGTAACTGCAACTGAGCCTCAGTTAGAATTTGGGCACAGGCAAATGAGGAAAGAGTTAATTTACCACAAACTTTGATATTAGGGAAAGGGAACAGTCCTTCTGGTTTTATTCTTCTTCCCTGTTCAAGGAGAGATGGCAATGTTTGTTTTCAAAGCCAAACCAAAAATTCTCTGAATGCTTCTGGCATCTTTCCAAACCTCTATTTAAATATATTTAATAAAATGAAAAACCCTTCTGCTTTCCAAATACTTGTCTAAAGTAGCTTGGACTATATAAATATGAATTAACATCCACCTTTTATTTTATGGTTTTAGCTTGCTTTGTAAAGTATTATAAGAAATATCTGAATATTCATGTGACAGAGAGATGTTATAGCTCAAAATCTTGTGCCTAGTTCAATTTCATAAAACAAAGATTAGTTCTTTTAAATAAGAAGCAGCACATTATAAAGGCTTTTACTGGCACTTAAATAAAGCACAATATACCCCAACTACACAAACTTCTCACCTTATCCCTGTGTAATTGCTTTCATCACATTCCCAGTATAGGAATAGGGGATAGATTATTAATTTGGTAGGCTTAGTTGTATCTATAAAAAAGTAGCCATCCATTATCCTATTTATTTTACAAATGCCTTTATGTCACATCAATTGTATTAATATGCAGCTTAGTATGTTATGTGAATCTAACCACTCTGATTTGTAAACTATGAGTATAATAAATTGTTTTTTCCCCTATAAATCATGCTTATCATCACATCTAAAGTTGAACAATATTACGCTTTCTAATTTATATATATCCTTGCAAAATTGTATGCATAATTTCACAATTTATCATAAAAGGGAAGATCAGTTTAAACCCCCTTCCAATGTTTGCTTATTTCATTGATTTGGTCTTAACTGTTGGTTGAGTGATTTTTCTCTTTTGATAGACCCTGATCTTTACATTAGATATGGAGTAGAAAAATATTATTCCAAAGAAGGATAAGAAATTGTATGTAGTATGCAGACAATAGAAAGATTATTTCCAACTGTGTCTTGACTCTTAGCCCTGAATGGATTTCCAAGAGTCTTAAACTTTGAAAATTATTGGTACCAGTGCTAGAGAAATAATACAGCATATGAGTATCCTTTTCAGAATATTCCCCAAGCATTTCTCTTCAGTTCCATTACTACCAACTTCACCTCCTTCTAACCACAGTCAAATTCACTTCTGGGCAGGATTGTTTGAGAATTTCAGCCAGCACATTTCCTCCAAATAAACTGTTTGATTTCTAAAATGGCATTTTAGAAATAAAATTTTAAAAGCCTTAATCACTTTTCTGTTTTTGTTCTGAAAGTGTGGGAAGGACAAAAAAGTATAATTTTTGTTCAGTTGGGGTAACATGGCAGATATCTGATATTTCAGGGTAGCCTCTCAATCTGTTATGAGATCCTAGCCAAATGTTCCTTTCTCCAACATCTGCTTTGGGCTGTTGACTAAGCAGTTCCCTTTAGTTCTTCTCCTTGATTTGGCCAAAGACATGAATGTAATTTCATGTTTTTGGGTGAATAAAAGAGAACCCCTTTAATGGCAACAGAATAGTTTTCTTTGTGAAGTGAACGACAAAATCAAATTGGGACCCTTCCCCTCCTTTCCTCCTGCTTCTTAAGTTTAATAGCAGAAGATCAGCATCGACTCTATTATTTCCACCTACTGAGGCTTATTTATTTATTTATTTATTTATTTATTTATTTATTTATTTATTTATTTATTTATTTATTTGATTTGATTTGATTTGTCAATCGCTAACAGAGATAATAGGTATATAGTAAATTACATAGTTTTGTGAAGACATTAATGGGTCAATAATAGAGAAAATTAAAAGAAAACAATAGGACAGGGAGACGGTAGGGCATGTTGATATGCGGCTATGCATCGCCCCCTACTGACCTCTTAGGATTAAGGGGTGAGGTCAACAGTAGAGACAGGTCTAAGGTTAAAGTTTTGGGGTTGGGAGAAACCAACAGAGTCAATTACGAGTATTCAGACATATGACCACCGATCTGTGCTGAGTTGTATTCCTGCAATACAAGTTCTGGTGGCAATTAAACCTCTAGTTATATCTATTGTGTGCTAATTAGTGTTGATTATGGGATTGAAGCTGGAACGTCACTTGACAGTAAGTCGATTCATATGTAAGATGTTACTATACTATACTTATGTATCAGAACCAAAGACGGGCCGTAATTCAAAAGTTTTCTAGGTCTAGCAATCTCAGTCTGCGTGCATAAAGGTATCGCTACAACAAGCACCGACGGAGTTGGAGAGCTCTTCTGTGAAATATTTCTGACTTTCTCAACTGCTGCTAACATGAGTAACATAATGTGCGTTCCAGACTGACTGAAGGCTGTATGATCGAGTATATCAGCCAAATGTTTGCATGCTCTAGTAGCTAGTGTGATATTATCAAGAGAACAAGCTACCTAGATTAGTATACACACTCTTAATGCCTTTTGGCTATGCTAGGTTACAGTGTGGTTTTCTAGGACCTTAGATCATTAGATATGGACCCAAGGTCCTTACATGCTTGGATCATCAGTGAGGTCTTATACATTCAGCTTGTATTATTTTCTGATTTTTTTTTTGCCAATATTAAACAGAGCATTTATTTGTTAGATTTGAAGTTGCCATTTTTTGACCCATTCTGATACATAGTCAAGATCTATTGAAGGGTAGCAGGATGTTCTTGGTATTGAACAGCTTTACATCATTCAGTGAAGAGAATGCAGTTGTTCTATATATGATCACAGAGGTCATTTATGTAGAGTATTGAAGAGAGTTGTCCTAGAACACTGCCTGGGGGACACACTATTGACAGGTACAGAATTTGATAGGACACCCCAATTTTGACCCTTTGTGTCTGTTTGACAGGAATGCGTCTGTTCAGTTATGTAGGTGTCCAGAGATGCCATTAGAATTTAGTTTTAGGAGTAGTTTGTCATGTACCATTGAATCAAGAGGCTTTACAGAAGTCCTATGTAGATTGCGTCAGTTGCTTTTGCCCTGATCGAGTTGTGTAGTCCATATATTTTTGCAGTGTAAGAGTTGCAGATTACAGGATAAGTTTTTTCCTGAAATCAGATTGTTTATTAGATAGGTTGTTTCTCTAAGTGAGGATAATGGATTGTTAATAATGATCCCATGACTTTACAGGTGACACAGCATAAGGAGATTGGTCTGTAATTTTCAACTAGGCTGGGGTCTCCTTTTTGAAGATGGATGACCGTGGGCTTGTGACCATATTTTAGCAAGGCAGGTGTCCTGAAAGATTTTTCAAAAGATATGCTTAGAGGTTCAGCTATGGCAGTGGATAGCTTTTTCAAGAAGAAGGCACATTCATCCAAGTCCAATAGATAGAGATGGTTTTTGATTGTGTAGTGCTTTTTCAACATTGTGTTCTGTAAAATCAATAGCATTAGATCATTGTATTTTCTCTGTGGTTCGGCGCTAGGAAATACTGGGCATGATCCATTGCTGTTTACAAATACTGAGCCAAAGAAATGTGTTAAAGAGAGTTGGCTTTAATAGTGTCATCATTGCACGTCTACCATTAGTCCTATAAAGGGGTGGGATGGACCTTGAGTCTTTTTAGTTTGTTGTTTAGAAAATTGCAAAAGCACAGGTGGAATTGTCCATAGAAGGTTTTCCCCTGTTTTAATTGATAATGTGGCGTTCAATCTTTATCTGTGGCATAAATTTTTATTTGGCTTTTGAAGTTGGTACGTGACCAGATTTGTTTTTCCCCAGAGTGATCTCTTTTTGGATTGAAGTTTCCTTATTGTTATGGGTAATCTGTTTTGGGGGTGGGGGTGGGGATATTTGGTACATATAGTTTGATGACTCTTTTGATTAGTAAAAATAATGTTGCAATGGTCTTCAACAGTACTGCATCAGTGAATAGAGATGGCCAATCAAGGGATGAGAGATCGTGTCTATAAGATCATAGTTGTCTTTTTAAGTTATAATTGGGAATACATCATTGATGATTTTGTGTAAGCATATGTTGAGACAAAATCAATCATATTGTGGTCACTGTTGGAAAAACTTTAGTTTGTATTCCATAAATTAAATTCAAACTATGCAGAAGATGAATCGAGTCAGTTTTGTTATAGTCTATATGGTTTGTTACTAGTGTTCCAGGTCCCAGATTTGAACAACATGTAGAAGGTTGCATGTATGGGTTCAGTTTGTACATTCGTTTAGGTCCAATTAATATAAGATTGATTGAAGTCACCAAGAAAGATAAAAGCGTGTGGGCAGGATGTTGCCCATGTTAGTGGTGAATTTAGCTTGTTTACATGTTCGATGTCATAATCAAGTGCTCTGTAACATGGTAAGAATCAAAATGTGATATTTAAGGACAGTTCACAGATGATGGTCTCAGGAAGAGCAAGCTCCTGGTAACTTTGATGTTTTTTAGATGTAAGGACTTTTATAGAAATAGCAATACCACCTTCTCTACAAATTTCACGATCTGATCTGTAAACATGATAGTCTCTTACTGTGGTAATGGAGTCAAGGAGAGATGCATTGAGCCATGTTTCACAGACAAATATGATGTCGAATTTAGCCATATTTAGTAAGAGGAGAAATTCAGGTATTTTATTCACAAGCTTCTTGCACTGAGTAGCTTGCATTTAGGCTGGCAGTAGTTGGAATTGAGGTAGTTAGTCGTGCGTGCCTAGTCTTGGGTGATGATGGATTGGTTGAAGTAGGGTTGTGGTTGAAGGTTAAAGCTGAGTTGCGGGTTGTGTGGCTTACTTTTGATACAGTCCGCACGGTAGTCATATGTTTTAATTAACTGCATAATTAATAATTAATAAGCATGCATTTTAATTAACTGCTGAAGTTAATGATCAGGGACAATGGGAGTTGTAATCCAACACACCTGGAGAAAATTTGATTTGGGAAGGCTGCTTCAGCTTGTAAAATTTACTTAAACACAGAGATGTAATGATGCAGAAAAGTTTCAGCAGCAAAATTTCCTCCCATCCTACTCGGATGTGAAACACAAGAATCTATTCCAGAATATAACTGGTAACTTGTGCTTTGATTGTGTTCATTCCATGGTGGTTCACATCTTAAAATGATTTTTAAAGAAAAAATAATAATTCCCTTGCTATGTGTCAGAAGATAAGAGTGAATGACTCTGTCGGGATAAGCAACAACTCCCCTCAGTTCAGTGAATCTGGGGCAATAGGATGAAATGTTGAGAGTTATAATTCATCATGCCTACTGGATCCTATAAACAGCCATGCAGAAAATATGCCCTTACCCCAATCTTACGGATGGGCATAAACATTTGGAGAGAGGTGGTTCTGCAAATATTCAGGTCCTGGACAATGAAGGACTTTATGGATGACCAACAGCATCTTGAATTGGATCTGGAATTCCACTGGTAACCAGTGAAGCTCACAAAATTAGCAGCATTATAGGGATATTTGTATTGCTGCTTTCTAGGTCAGCCATAGTTTCCAAATGGTTTTTAAAGACAGCCATATAAAGCATTTTGCAACTGTAAGATAAGGTCATCTCTGTAGTTTAAAGGGGGAATTACTAAGTGAACGTTTTCTGGAAAGAACCAATCAGAGATGAAAGTCAAATCTGGCCCTAAACTCTGCCTCAGTTTAGCTTCCCAAAAAGCAACTGAGTCAGAAGATCATTTGAAGGCAGTTTATTAGGGTACCTTGATAAAGTGGGATCTCTCTGTGAAAAAGGAGGGAGATGCCCTCAAGCCCGATATTTCTCTCTTTTTTATAGTTAACACAACAAAGAAAATACAAGAGTAGAGTTGATTGGGCAGGATAAAAGTAACCTCCCCTTTGCCTAGGAAATCAGTTACATGTAGTCAAACATGTTATATATTTGCATCCCATAATATCACACATGTTCATTAAAATGAGGTCTGATGTCAGAAGGGGCATGGATTGTAAGGAAAAAGGTTGTTTGGAGTTCATAAAAGAGATAAACCAGACCCCAATTTGTACTACATATTTTTTTCTTGTCTGGAGCTAGTCTCCAGCTTGTTTATCAGTTTAGGAATGTTAAAAGCCAATAAACCTGAACATCTTCTTAAAAGAAAGAAAATAAATCAAAATACAAAGTAACTATGTTAGTTAGCAAGTTACACACCCCATGTATTGTGGCCTGTCAGCCGCCTGTCCCTCCAGCAGCCAAATCAGATGAAGAGTAGGTGTGGGTGTCAGGCTCAGCATCAGGTCAACCTGAGAACTCCGAGGGAGAAGAGGGAGTGGAGCTGGTAAGGAGAGAAGAAAGACAGAGGTGGAGCCTGGGCCATCTATTAGCCCTCAGATGGAGAGTCAACAGCCCCCAGGTCTGGAGGTGGCTGATGAGGAAACAGGAGGAACAGGCGGGGCCAGTGTCTGATGCATGGATGTGCAGAGGCAGAGGAGCAGTAGAAATCTGTGGGCCGATCCTAGGGACGGAAGCAGGGGTGAGATTCTACAGCTTCGCACCTATTCACTAGAATCGGTTGTTAACATTCTAAGCAGTTCAGAGAACCGGTTGTCAGAAGAAATTACTGGCCTAATCCTGTAAGGAAAGCAGGAAGGAAACATTCTGGTGTTGCTTACGGAAACTGCCTCTCCATTAACTCTAATTACATTCTTGGCAGGACTAGACTTCCTGTCTCTGGCACATCTCTGGAGTTTTTTTCCTCCTTCCTCCTGATACTTTGCTTGTGTGGAGTGACCATTCAAAGTTACAATGGCACTGAAAAAAGTGACTTATGACCATTTTTCACACTTACGACTGTTGCAGCATCCCCACAGTCATGAGAGACCAGGCGAGGAGATGCATGCCTCGATGTGAGTGATGTTGAGTTGGTCACACCCAGCCAGTCACATGACCACCAAGCCATACCCACCAACTAAGCCACGCCTATAGAACTGGTTGTTAAAAAATTTGAATCCCACCCCTGGACGGAAGACCCACTACTGCTAGTGAAGCCCCACACTAGCTCTGGGGATAAAAGGCAGGGGGCAATGATGAATAGATGTGGCAGACAACTATTCATCTCCCTGCTGGACAAACATGTTAGCCTGTGATGAGAGAGAAACTTTTTGCCTGGAGCTCCTGGCGTTCCTAATAAAGGAATCATTGATTTAACTTCATAGGGTTTGTCGTGTTTGGGGAACTGGGTCAGAACACTGTATCATTTGCCCCTCAGAGATCAATCCTCACTGATATGTGTTAATTGGAAACCAGCTTGGACATTGAGAAGTCAGGAAACTTGGCTATAAAGACAGGAGACCTGTCCGCCCTTACTCCATTGCTTGTGGTCTATCCAGCAAGACTACTTTGTCTCTGAAGATGTCAGCCACAGTTGCCAGAAAAATGCCAGAAATCAGTTCTCTGGAATATGGTTACTAATCCGAAAGCTCAGCACTAAGTTACAGCTACCAGCTGTGAAAGTCTTTGCCAGTATGTTGGTTTCTAGGCAGTTGTCCCTGTTTTTAACTACGGGAGCAAGTGCAGATCTCATTTGCTGTCCTCACGAAAATCCAAAGGACAAACAGAGTAATCTGATATCAGTTGTTGCTCATCTGCTCCCACACTTTTTAATCTTAGCTTCAATCACTTTCCATGAAAGGATTAGTGAAGACTGAGAAAGGTCACACATTTTCTATCTTCCCTCTTAGTCCAGTGATCCTGTAAGAACAACTTGCATTGGTTTCATCTCTGATATGAGCTTTACTTAATTGTTTATTAGTATGGCTGCTGGTCAATAAATAATCCATTTGTTTGGCTTGGGAATTGCCCAACACTTGCTAGCATACAAAATAATTGATACTTATGTTTGAGGAAAATTATTGTGTTGTTTTTTTAATGCATTAAATATTTAAAGCTTCCAGCTTAGAATGCATTTGTTTCATTTGCAGAGCACAAAAATACACATTAAATTCTCCCCTTATTTGTTCTTTTCTCTTTTACTTTGGTGGTGCTTAGAGATGTGAATTCATTTCTTGCACTCTGCATTTGGTCCCTTTGGCTATTTTGTACTTTTTCATGAGACCAGTAGCAACTGAAAAACATCCATGGATTTTAACTGGGTTCTTTCTTCAAGGTTAAATGTCTGTGGAGATTCTCAGTCAACCAGGTCACGGGTGTCCCAAAGGTGTTTTTTCAAGAGGCAACTGGGATTTTTTTTCCTTTGAAGACATTTTGCTTCTCAACCAAGAAGCTTTTTCAATTCTGACTGGACTGTGAGGATCATGTCAAAATTGAATAGCCCTCTCCCAACAGAAGGGGAGGAATACAACATCTATCTGCAGTCTACAACACGGTCCTTTCAACAGTTCCAAGAAAGCTTCACACCCATTTTCATCACTCAGGTGACCCTGATGATACAGATGGCCTTAACAACCTGTTAAAAGAATGCAAATGATCAACTGTCTGCAAGGAGTATAAATCAGTGGTGGGATTACAATTTTTTGACTACCAGTTCTGTGGGTGTGCTTGATGGGTGTGGCAGGGAAAGGATACTGTAAAATTTCCATTCCCTCTCCACCCCACTAACTTGCTTTCCAACTCCGTTCTCCTGTGTAGGGCAACCAAAGAAGACCCAGCCAATCAGCTGGGACTCAGGAGGCAGAGAATAGATGGAGGTGGGTAATTGCCGGTTCTCCAAGCTACTCAAAATTTTCAGTTACCTCTTGAAAAACCACCTTTGGGTTCTTCAAGGTTATCTCTGAACTCTTCTACAACTAGCCATAACTGAAATGGTGTAAATGATTAGTTGACTAGAGAAGACTTACAGGTAGTCCTTGATTTACAACCATTCAGTTAGCAACTGTTTGAAGTTACAACAGCACTGAAAAAAAATAACTTACAACTGGTCCTTGCATGACCGTCGCAGCATCCCCACAGTCATATGATTAAAATTCAGACTCATGACAACTGGCATGTATTTATGATGGTTACAATTTTCTAGGGGCATATCAGCAACATTCAGAACTTTTTGACAAGGAAAGTTAATGGAGGAAGACAGATTTGCCTATTGACCATGTCATTCACTTTAAAATGGTGGTAATTTTTTTTTTTGTAGAATAGGAAATGACTCACTTAACCATCATCTTGTAATTCTTCTGGTCCCAATTATGGTCTTAAATTGAGGACTACCTGTGTAAAGATCAAATTGTGATTCCACTTTAGAGCTCAAAGAGAGCTCTCAGGTCATGTAGTCTAGGGATATCATTTTTGGCTGCAAAGACTGGAAGTTGGCAGTAAAGAACTACAGCAAAATCTAATTCTTTGCTATTATCTAGTGCAGTGGTCGCCAATCAGTGGGCTGGGTCCACTGGTGGTCCCTGAGAAAATTTTGATGGTCCACAGAGAAATGTCACCCCCAAAGCAATTAATCCAGGCTGCGCAAGAACACAAGGCTGTGCCACCCACATGGCCCGTGGGAATACAAGGCCTGCATCGCTTGCATTGCGAACAACACAAGGTAGTGAGGGGAGGGGCTAAAGGGTGGAGGGGAGGAACTTTCCCTACTCACCCCATGCACCTCTCCTGGCCACCAGGCTGCTTCTTTCTGCTTCTTTCTTCTTCTGCTTTTGGCTATGCGCAAGGAAAGCAGCAAAAGTATTCCTTTTTCTCCCCCAAACTCCGCCAGAAATGAGTCTTTGGAACCCTGCAAGGCATCCTGCTCCAAGAGGCTGTGCTGGTGTGACAAGTCTCACAAAGACTCATTTCTGGTGGAGTTTGGGGGAGAGAAAGAAAAACTTTTGCTGCTTCTGCTGCTTTCCTTGCATGAAGCCAAAAGTCTCTCTTTCTTTCTCCCACCCCTCAAGAACGGAGCTGGAGACAGTATCCTGCAATCCCAAATAAAGAATGATTGATTGGTAGGAAAAAGGGGTGGGGAATTTTCTTATAGACTTTTTTTGGGATTTTCCCAGGGATTTAAAATTATGAGTTTGGTGGTCCCTGAGGTCCAAAAGGCTGGCGACCCCTGATCTAGTGGCTATCTGAGTTTGTAACCCAGATATGGCAGTTCTAATCTGATGTAATTCTCTGACAGCAGAAGAAATGAATGACTATCACATCCTGAGAAGTGACAACTTTACTTGATAAAATGTTCAAAGGTGTTTCAATCCCAAGAGAATTAGTCAGGCCCACTTAAACCATCTTCCTAATCCAAACAAATGGTACATTTTGACAGAGTTGGTAATATTACATGAGGCAAGGATTAAGAGACATTCAGGAAAGAAATCATTAAATTTCTTGTCTCATAAACCTGGGTGAGGCGATGACATTTAGGAAATCTCTAGATAATATCAGCAACTAGGGTCCATTTACTCTTCAACTATTTGACTCAGAAAGGTGGGAGGAAAAAGCATAGAATTTAAACTCCAAAACAGATGGTAGATATTTTGTATGCCAGAATGTGTGCTTCAGACTAGTTTACGTGAAAAAAAATCAAGTATGTTATGTCTGCAAACCTATTGTAAATAAGCAACTTCTTGGATCTTAAGTATCTGGAAAGTTAGGATTTATTGCCATGTCCAGTGTGAAGCCGAACTATAATGGCATAGTCTCCTGAATGGAGTGAAAAGCATAGCAATAGCACTTAGACTGATTGTATATACCACTTCACAGTGCTCTACAGCCCTCTCTAAGCAGTTTACGGAGTCAGCATATTGCCCCCAACAATCTGGGCCCTCATTTTTACCAATCTCGGAAGAATGGAAGGATGGAAGGGTGGAAGGCTGAGTCAATCTTAAGGCAATGAGAATCAAACTGCTGAACTGCCAGCAGAACTAGCCTGCAGTACTGCATTCTAACCACTGTTCCACCATAGTGTACATTGATGATCTGAACAAAATGCAGTCAATGTGTATGCTACTCACTCAACTTTTAGAGATTGAAACCATGGCAGGCACTCAGTGGATCATTTCGCTTAATTGAAATGCAAACAAAAAAAAAAGTTGAGATAATCTTTGTGATATGGAAAAACTATACTGTGTGTTTACAGAAGAACAAAGGTAAGAAGAGACATATTAGAGATGTGTAAAATCATGTATGGTAAGGACATATGATGAGAAAAAAATCTTTTTTTTCTTCTCTCAAAGTGATGGAATTGGTAATCACTCATTAAACTAAATGTGGGGAAATTCAGAGAATGGCATTATCCAATCCCTAGTTAAATAATGGTAATTGCTGCCATCAAATTAAGTGATGGCTACCAATTTAAGTTATTTTAAAGGGCAAACAGAAGAGGCTATTGTAGCTACTATTTTTTATGTTTTGGCTCTTTGTGGCCTTCTAAATTACAGGCAGCATACCTTAACAACCAGCTGCTAGGAAGAAAACAGGACAGAATTATTACCCTGATAGTCTTGCTTGCAAACTTCCTGCTTCTCCATGCTGTGACAAGGAAGGTAGAACTGGATGGGCTTCCAGCCAGGAATATTTCACATGCTTGCCAGATGAGCTAGAGGAGGAGCTGTAGTTAATGTTTTAGAAGATGGACTTGAATTATTCTAGAGCAGTGATGTCAAACTCAAGGCCTGCGGGCCAGATCTGGCCCACAGGGTGCTTAAATCTGGCCTGTGGGATCAGAAATAACAAAGGACAAGCTGGCTGTGCCTCTGGCAGCCAAAACAGGGCATGGGGGGAAACATGTGCCCCCCTTGTGCCCCATTTTCGGTCTGGACAGCCTTCTTCAGCAATCCGCCAGCCAAAATGGGACACACCAGGGAGGCCACATGTAGCTCTCCTGCACCCCATTTTTGGTTTGAATGGCCTGCAGCACCCTGCTGGCCAAAAATGGGGCATGGTCCACCACATGCACCCCCTATGCCCTGTTTTGGCTAGCAGAATGCAGCAGGGAGGAGGCCGACCATCCCGTACACACCTCAGCCGGCCTATGGAGGATTACAATGCTGATCTACCCCTCAAAGAAATCCAGTTTGATACCCTTTCTGAGAGGAACCTGATGGCATAAATTAGTTACATGCAGATGATATTGGAAAAGAGGTGGTACCAAGGAGTGATGGGGAGCCCTTGGTAAAAGCAAAGCCAGTGCTGTGCAAATACTCTTGTAACTGAAAATGTACACAGGACTTCCTGGCGTAATTGTTGTATTCATAAAGGAGAATATTTATAGCTCAGTGTTGATAAGAAAGGGGCCCCTGCTACTCTCTGAGCTTACTTGTTTTCTTGCAGATGTTATAGCTAGGAAACATCATCCTCACTAGCACTGATGACGTTATCTAGTTTGGGTAATGCAACATCTTCAAAAAAACAAGCAAGCTGAGAAAGCACCAAGGACCCCTTGCAATGCTGTATTAATTCATTTTAATTATCCATGAAACTAATGACTTGTATAGAGAAGAAAAGGTAACCTGGCTACACTCTTCTATTAAAACTCCAGAGTTGGGAAATGAATTTAACAGCCTTCTTTTCTCTTTCTTCCTTTCAGCTTAATTAGGGTGATGGATTAAACTTAATGGTATTTCCTTGCTACATTGGTCAACGTGTAGCAATGGCCAGGAGATTAACCCAATTACTAATTGTGGTTTTCATGCTTGAGCAGATTCCAACTGACCGTCAAATCCCACCCATCTTCTCTCCCTCCTGTGGTTGTGATTTCTTCTCATCTTCATTCTTTCCAAACAGGATAAAGACAAAGACCCTCCTAGGTGACTTGAAAACGACATCTCTTCTAAAATAAAAAGTACTAAAATGAAAGGCATATTTTTCGCCTAATCTATCAAGAACACCAATTCTCCACTGCTGACAGAATTATTTCTTTGGGCTGCATGCAGGAGAGATTGGGTGAAAACAGCTAGCATTAAGACCTGGGAAAGGGTTGGCCAGGCTGGTCTTGTGCCTATTTATAGTAGCTGCCTTTCTTCTCTCCTTGCCATTCTTTTCTTAGCATTGGCGAGAGGGGTACAGCTATCAGTTATCCATGAAACTAATGACAATATGAGCAAACTTTAGCAAAGCAGGTGCTCAGGGAAGAGAAAGGGACAGGAGGGGGGGAAAAAGGAGTTTAAAGACACAAAAATGGTATTCCTGGCCAGCGAGTGCCATAGTTATTGATTGTCTATCATCATTATCAATTGAGGCAATGTCATTGTGACTTTCTCCAGTTTTAATTCTTTCCCTGGGCCTCAAAATTGCTCCCATTATTCTTGGTTAGGAAAATGAGATGGTTGGGAAGGTCTCCTTCCAACTCTTGTTTCTCTTCCCTATCTGGCATTATCTTTATTTTTAGAAAAAATTGCCAACAATTGATAAAACATCTCATTCAATTTTACCATGCTGTGTTTGGATTTTGTTTTTGAAGTCATCATCCCCCCCCCTCTCCCTCTCCCTCTCTCCCTCCCTCCGTCAATCTCTCTCTCTCTGTCATTTGCTCACTTTAATGTTTTGTCAGAAGCATACCATGTAGTCTTGCAAATCTCTGACTTCATGATTTTCTGCATTGCTTCCAGAGCCTGCTAAATACAACTAAATCCAAATAATTCCTTGGCTTGGCTGTTGTTACAATTTGTACTTCAAACTCCACTAAGCAGTTGTTTCTTTCAAATGTGGTTTATTGAATAAGGCACAGTGGCTGATTTCATTCATAACCCTAAGGCATAAATTGTTATATATAAACAACATATGGAAGGTTATGAACAATACTGACACTACATAATTTGCTTCCTAATATGGTGAACTTTTCCAACACAAAGAAGAATGTGAAATATGTTTCCAGAAGAAGAAACTACAGTCCAAACCTACAAAAGCATCATCCAGGGACACATATATGTGTCTGTGTGTGTATGTGTCAGAGAAGTTAAGATGGTATAGGATTAAAGCCCCACTCTCTTTTAAGGGAACTGGGCCTTCAATCCTGCTGTCATGGCTGCCATTTTGACTTCTTTGATCCTCCTGGACAATTCCGTCCCTCACATCAGAGGGAAAAAGTGGGGAGAATCTCTGAATCACTATTGATTTCTGATAATTCATGGACATATTTATGCTATCTTGGCAACAGTGGAGAAGTGATGTGTTATTCAGCTATTCAGCAGAGAGTTGAAGAAGCTTCTTAGAGAGAAGCTAAATGTCTTCAAAGAAAAATCAGAAAGTCCAGTTGCATCTTGAAAAAGCATCTTTGAGACAATCATGACCTGGATGACTGAGAATCTCAATAGAGTCCTATGAAAAAAAAAAGAAAGAATGGACTAAATGTACAGTAGATTGTACATCTCCTTGACAAGAACTAAAAATAAATGTTAAAACATCAATAGATGAAACATTGAAGTTTTATGTTATATGAAGGCTTACAGAAGACAATTAATTATCATATCATTAGCCTTGGCCATAAGGTGATCTCTAACATTACAACAAAAAGGATAAAAGCAAGGAATTATATGTGAAGAAGATGGTTGTAAAATGGTGAAGCAAAAGTTAAAAAGCTACAGAACTAAGCAGTTCTTCAAATAAGAGTTCTATAGAAAAAAAAAAGAATGGGAAGTTGCAGGGGTATGACATGAAGTTAATAGATATTTATTTTGTATCAGCAAAAATGGAACCCAGGATTTATTTCCTGAATTGTATATCCCAGGTAAACAGAGTGTGACTGATTTTAAAAAATGAAACAGGACTATAAGTGTGTGTGTGTGTGTATGAGAGAGAGAGAGAAAGAGAGGGAGAACACAAGAAGCTAGCAATAGCAGACTATTTTCTACTGCTGCCAAGATAATTATCTGGTTTTGTCCATGTAGTCATGGACGTAGATTTTCAAAGAAGAAGATCTCTCTCTCTCTCTTCTCCCTCCCTCCCTCCCTCCCTCCCTCCCTCCCTCTCTCTCTCTCTCTCTCTCTCTCTCTCTCTCTTTCTCTCTCTCTATCTCTCTCCACTCCCTCCTTCCCTCTTCCTTCCTTTCTCTCTATCTGAACTGACCTTTGACAAAAATGCCTAGTTCAGTGGTCTCCTGGTTATGAATTCATCAGCTCTATCTAAATAATCATTTTACAAAAAATATATACCCAATATCAGGGGTGCTGGGAATTGTAGTTCAGCAATATCTGAAGGATAGGAGTTCATTCCTGTGCTAAGTGGATTTCAACAGCAATAAATGTAACAAAATTACAATAATTACAGTATGCCTGGCATTTTCAGTAACAGAAATTAGATCTGCTAGGAAAAATTATATAAGCAATCACAAAAGGCAAATTAAACTACTGAACATTGGTTTAATATTGTCATCAAACATTGCCTGAAGGTAAATATGCAGATAATTTTGTAATTCTTTCTTAGAAGGAATTTCTAGGAAGTAGTGATGAAAATAGCCTAGCAGTCCCAAACAGTAGCGTTATATCTCTCTATATTTGCATATTTAGCTTTTGAGTCTTTCTGTATTACTGCCACTTTTGTTAGCAATATGTTATTATTTGCTAATGCATAATCTTATCAGTTTTTCTTGGCAGGATGCACATTTTAAAACAATCAGTCTCTTTGAAGGAATTTAGGAGAGATGAGCCAATGGAACGATCATGGTCTGGCAGAAATACTTTGACAGGTTTGATCACTTGGAAATAATATTTTGGGGATCAGAACTGGAGGAGGTAATGAAAGATATTTATTGGCCAGCTTTTCTTTCAACAGCAAGCTCAAGTTCAAGTTCCACTACCACCATCTGTTACTGTAATCTACTTTTCAAGTGAAGGATTGTGACAGTTGTGTATTCAGGCAACATGCTTTGGCCTGCATCATTGAGAAATAGGTTCTTCTTAGCCACTGATTACCTTGCATGCTCTTTTATTTTTTTCCAAAGCAGGCTGCAGATATTCTCTTGGAGAAATGCTGAGAGTTGCTTCCTATCCAAAGTAGGGAGATTAGAAGGGAATTCCCCAGGCCCTCTGCTTTTTCCACCACCTTCTACACTGAAGGGATAGGTTATATAGACAGCAGGGTGTTTTTTTTCCCTCCTTATCCTGAATCCTGTCTTCAAAATATGAATGTATTATGCCTGAACTTTTTTCACAAAAATGAGAAGAAGCAGAACAATTGTCAATTTGCCATATTGAGTTCTGTGCCTGGCTGGTAAGTATATCCATTTCTCTATACTTGCAGGTGTATGATGTTGATATTTAAAGTAGGAAAAGATGGCATGATCCAGAGTGTGCATCCTTACTATCCCCTACAATGAACATGTCCACAAAGGATTCAAAGCATTTTGACTACTTTGGATCCCGATAGTGTTTTTCTTCTATTTCTGCTTAATGGCATTGCATGATTGCTGACACCATTCAGAAATTAAGGATCAGTTGCATGTTTCTTCAAAAAGGAAAGAAACATAGCAAAGCTTGAATTCTAAGTACAGGTATGTTTTGGGATAAACACCAGCATCTTAAGAGAAAGGACATTCTTTTTTTGAGGAAAAAAAAGGTTAAGTGAAAAGGTTTAGACAAATACTACCCCAAAATGATATTGAGATAGATATCCAATGTTTTAAGGATGTGCTGTATTGCTTTAGAGATTATTATCCAAACTTTTAAAATTTTAAAATAAACAAAATCATTTTCAAAGCTATGTGCATTTTGACATTTGATCCAGAACCTCTTATTCCATCTGATGTATGCTGGTAATACCCATATCTGTCTGTCTCCTGTAGATAGATTATCATAACTGTAGCTTTCTTCTTCTTCTGTTCTTTACCCAGATATAACTTTGCATCCAGTGACTGTAAACCATCCTTTCCCAGTGGGAACTGGTGTGATTACCAATTATTATAACTTTGTACCTTGGTATTTGATAGTCCCAACAATATTTAGTGTACCTAAGCAGATTAATCTGGGTGAAAAAAGCTGGAAAATTTCATTGGAAAGGCTATTTTAAACCACAGAGGTTGTTTCTGGCTTACATATTTGCATATGAAAATTGATTCTGGAAGAATCAAATGAATGAAAATGTTTAATTTTGAAGTACATGTGTTCTACAGAATACTTAAAGCATTTTTAAAGCTTTTTTAAAAAAAGGTATTTCACAGAGCTCTTGAAAGTGTTTGCTTCAATATACACTGCTCAAAAAAATAAAGGGAACACTTAAACAACACAGTGTAACTCCAAGTCAATCACACTTCTGTGAAATCAAACCATCCACTTCAGTAGCCAACTGTCAAACTGCTGTCCCATTCAAAAATCCAAGAAAGAAATACTTAGACTCTTTTAATTAGAGAAAAGATTATCTTTTACTGGAAGTCAAGTGGTAGCAACAAAAGAATTCTGAATCTGAGAATAGGTGCGTAAATCACATATACAAGTGATGGCAATGTTCCCCACCCCCAATAGTTTCAAATAGTTCTTCCAATTAAAAGTTGTAATATCATCATGTGGACATCTTCAGTGGTGATGACACTCCATGGCCATTGACCTTGGCATATTTTGATAAAGATTTGCAGCTGCGCAGAGAATAGAAGCCAAGCAAGAAATAGAAACCTAAAGCAAGAATGTACTCCCCCCCCCCCCCGTTTATACAGTTCCACTTTGTAACACCTCCAGCTCACTTCCGACAATTATCCCCCCTTCCTCTCCCGTTACTTATGACAGCCGAAGATGCAAAAAGGAAAGGGAAAGGTCTTGAAGGCTAAAATCTTGAAGGCTGACAGCAACACTGATTGACAATCAATTTCAACATGCTGTTTTGCAAATGGAATAGACAACAGCGGAAAGCATATGGCAGTTAGCAAGACATCCCCAACAAAGGAGTGGTTCTGCAGGTGGTGACCACAGACCATTTCTCAGTTCCTATGCTTTCTCGGCTGATGGTTTGGTCACGTTTTGAATGCTGGTGGTGATTTCACTCTAGTTGGTAGCATGAGACGGAGTCTACAAACCCAACACAAGTGGCTCAGGGAGTGCAGCATAGTGTCCAGAGCATGGAGGTGCTACCAGGAGACAGGCCAGAACATCAGGAGATGTGGAGCAGGCCATAGGAGGGCAAACCAGGCATCAGGACCGCTACCACAGCGCCTTTATGCAAGGAGGGACAGGAGGAGCACTGCCAGAGCCCTGCAAACTGACCTCCAGCAGGCCACAAATGCCGCACATGGCTGAGCAAATGGTCAGAAACAGACTCCATGAGGGTTGTATGAGGGCCAACATCCACAGGTGGGGGTTGTGCTTACAGAGCCCAACACCATGCAGGACTGTTTGGCATTTGCCAGAGAACAAGATTGGCAAATTCTCCACTGGAGCCCTGTGCTCTTCGACGAGTATGCAAAAGCCAGGTTCACAACTGAGCACATGTGACCAGACGTGACAAGGCTCTGGAGACACCGTGAGACCTTTCTGCTTTCCTGCAACATCCCCAGGCATTGACTGGTTTGACAGTGGGTCAGTTAATTTTAGTGTGTGGGTGGCATTTCCTTTCAGGGGGTGCACAGCCTTCCATATTGCTCACCGCCGAGGTAGCCTGACTGCAATTAGGCTATCCGACGATGAGGATTCCTCAGATCCCTTGTTGAGACCCATATGCTGGTGCAGTTTGGCCCTGGAGTTCCTCCTAATGCACGACCAATGCCCCTCAGACCTCATGTCGGGTCTGTCCAGAGGGAGGTTTTTCCTGTTTCTTAGTCAGCTTCCCTTGAAGATGAAAAGCATTGATGGCCTATGGACTGGCACCACTCAACATTCCCAGACCTGAAATCCAATTGAGGCACATCTGCGGACAATCATGTCTTGCTCCATCCACCAATACCACATTGCAGCCACAGACTGTCCAGAGTTGGGGGATGCTTTTAGTCCAGTTGTGGAAGGACAATCCCTCAGGAGACCATCCGCCACCTCAATCAGGAAGCATGCCCCAGGTGTGTTGTAGGGGAGGTTATACAGGTAGGGAGGTCCACCCAACATACACTTGACAGCCTCATTTTGAGCTTGTTTTTAAGGAGCATTAACATTCCAAGTTGGGATCTCAGCCTGTAGTGTTGATTTCCACTTTAATTTTGAGTGTAATCTCAACCGCAAGACTCCATGGGTTGCTAAATTTGATCTTCCATTGATAATTTTTGTGCTGATTTTGTTGGTCAGCACATTCAATTTTGTTTAAGTGAACGAAGTATTTAATAAGAATATTTTATTCATTCAGATCTAGGATGTCTTATTTTTGTGTTCCCTTTATTTTTTTGAGCAGTGTAAATAAGACAGATAGACCAATTCTGATTTTAAACATCACAAGTTTACATTTATATGTAAGGCTGCTACTACATTCTGCCTTTCTGGATTCAGAAACTTTGCTTAAACTGTAATCCACAGTTGTCATTTCAGTGTTTTGATTCACATGATAAAAACTGGTCAACTCACATTTTAATTTACCTTAATTGATGAAGTGTGATTGACCCAAAACTTGGTGGCTAGGCAGGCATTCAAGTACAATGTTTCTATAGATGAAACAAAGTCCAGAACTCAATGAGAAAGCGAAGTTAATTATGATTTCATGTTTGGACCCCTGCCCCCCCTAAAAAAAAAAAAAAGACTGGCTNATTTCATGTTTGGACCCCTGCCCCCCCTAAAAAAAAAAAAAAGACTGGCTTGCAGTATGAGTCCTTATGGGAGATTCATTCAACAGCACAGAGTGCCTATGTTTATTTGTAAGTCAAGGTTCCTGTGCTTGATTGCTCTTGGCTGAGCCTGTTAGTTGAGTTGGGCCTAGTTAAGAACTTGGACCATTAAGAAAAACCTTTAGGAAAATACCGGGGTTGAGGAAATTGAAGCAACATTTCTTTTTTAAAAAGCAGCAACCAACACTTTCTATTTGCTAATAAAATAACATGTCCGTGTCTTTTAACACACTAGGTGTTGAGAACTTGACTCAAAAGAGATTGTTAATCACTGCACAATGTTCTGGGCCAATGTTGAATTGGTATATGCCTCTATTTTTAATTTGGGACAAACAATTTTAGACATCAGTTTTGTTCTCCCTTTCTACATCAATTGATGCTTCTTTTGAGTTTGGGAACTGTAGAGTTTTCAATGGTGACTCTGCTATGGAACTATTTTGTCAGGATTTTCATACACACATTCTCCCAGGTTGAAGAATATCTAATGATCGAAGCGCCAGAGCTCACTGTAACAGCATTGCCAAAAAGACATTAAGAGTTGTAAATCTAATCTTATGAAGCTTCTCCTCCAGAAATATAGAATTGCTAACTAGGGCATAAAAAACTTTTGCTAGACCAATACTTGAATAAAGCTCATCTGTCTGGAATCCACACTGTATTTTGGACATTAATACGATTGAGTGAGTCCAGAAGTATTTCACGAGAAAAGTACTACACTCCTCTGCTCACAACAAAATACCCTATATCACCAGGCTTGAAATTTTGGGTTTGGACAACATTGAACTACGCTGCCTATGGATGGACATAGTAGTAGTAGTAGTACTACTACACAAAATTAACTTCTACAATGTCCCACCAATCAATGACTACTTCAGCTTCAACTGCAACAATACAAGAGCACACAACAAATACAAACTCAATGTTAACCACTCCAAACTTGATTGCAGAAAGTACGACTTCAGCAACAGAATGATCAATGCCTGGAATGCACTACCTGACTCTGTTGTTACATCCTCTAACCCCTACTCCTTTAACCTTAAACTATCCACTATTGATCTCACTCCATTCCTAAGAGGTCTTTAAGGGGCATGCATAAGTGCATCATCGTGCCTACCGTCCCTGTCCTATTGTCCCCATTATTCATACCTATTTCCTGTATTCCTACTCATGTTTATACTTATTCCTATTATCTTGTAAGCAATTGACAAATCAAATAAATAAAAATAAAACAAGAACCTGTTTCTTATCACACAGTTTATTTTTCTTTTCCCTTAGTAAACTATGTTGTAAGATTTGGAAATCTTAAGAGTAGCCAGCACAATAAATCAATGAGACTGGATGATCTTTATGCATCTCTTCCATAGAAAGAATCGTGTGAAATAGCTGAACTATGGATGAGGCAATGTGATATATCCTGACTATCAGCAGCTGCTCCTGATGACTGGAAATTACTAACATGATATCAAGTTTCAAACAATAATCAGGAAAAAAACACAAGAGATTCTCTTTATTCTTCTGGAGGAGATGACTGCTGGGCCAGGAATTGGGTTTGCTGCAAATAAAAATAAAAGTCTCTAGAAGTAAAATAACATCTCAAAGAAAGATGTCTATATATATATTTCCTGATGTCTATATATATATCTATATATAGATGTGCTGTTTAGCTTCCTTCGGGTATTATCCCACGTCATTGCAGTTCTCTTAAAGTTGTAGCTCATTGTAGTTCTGTTAAAGTTGTAGCAACGTTTCAGCAGAATCTCATCTGCCATCATCAGGCTTCTGCATGGAAGTGTGTCTCACAGTTCCTCTGTTTCAAATTTGAGGCTGGTCTATTCTGATTGGCTATTAACCTGGGTCTGTGTTCATTGGACTTGGAGTTTGATTGATTGGTGTTTCTGGTTTCTTCTGTCTGTTTTGTGGCTTTGATTGGCTGGCAGCACTCTGTTCTTGTGTTGGAGGCTTTCAATGCAGCTTGGCTTCGTGTGAAATATATATATATTTCCTATATATATAATAGTGTGGTTCAGCAAAAAACAAAATGGTTTGCAGCAAACAATTTCCCTTTTGTCAAAACTGGAAATCTAATAGGTATCTCTATTTGAGAAAGGAATACTGCATGAAAAAAAAACAACCAGTGTTCCTTTAACAGCACCTTCAATGACATTGAATACAACCTGTGCAAAAATACTAGCAGTTACAAGGTTTAAAACATAAGGGGGCAAAGATGGCTTTTCAAACTAAGTTTGCCCAGACATCTCCCCCATCCCCATTTGCATCTTTGGTTGTCGTGTCTCAGTTAAATAAGGACAGATATAGCAAAACCACACATCCATAAGTTAATGTTGTCAGGACAACAGACATATGTTTGTCAGTGACTCATTGTCATGATTACCTCTTTTTTTTTCTGAGATAGGATCAACTGAATTAGCAATTCTGTTGCTTCAGTGCAGAAATCTCTTATAATGTGAAAAGGAAATTCCCCCTTCTCTGGCATGCTCGGCTTTGCTCATTTTTCCTCACAGCTGAAGTTACTCTGAAGAAATACGAAGAGGGTCATCTGACTCTGAGTTTTTCACCTCAGTTGACTGCTCCTTTTTTGTGCTTGTTTTAGAGAGAAATCTCTTTGAAGCAAAACCCCTGTTGCCTCACTCTCAGACCAGATTCAGCCTTGTTCAGGTAATGGCTTGTTGGTCTCCACTGAGTTGAATTTGCTGTACTGCTGGGCCTTACATAAGCTGAGTAAAATTCTCAATAGATTGCCTTCTGGGCACTCTAGGATAGCCCAGTATTCCTGGTTGTCTGAAGCAGCCTGGAAGAGCCAAATATATTCATCTGAACATCTGGATCCAGAATCAGGCCAAGGGGAAAAGACTAAGAGCATCTCTTTTGAGGAATGATTCATCAGCATCAGAACTATGGTTTCAGAAGACCAAAGCACACTCTGAATAAATCTAGCCCATGAATGCTGTCAAGTAGTTATTGATAGGGAGCTTCTTTCTTGCCTTCAAATGTTAGTGGATCAAGAACCAGAATTTGGACAAATTTGCACAAATGGGACAGGAATACTCCATTCCTCATCGATCGAGAAAAATATAAATTTTCTCTCTCTTTGCTATGCCAAGACTGTAAAAAGCAAGTAACTCCTCTTTAAAGAATAGAATTCCATATTGATATATGAAAGCATATTTCTTCACTATTGCCTTTACAGCCCAAGAAGCTTCTAAGATATTTATCATAGCCACTGTACTAACTACTTCAATTTCAACCACAACAATACACGAGCACACAACAGATACAAATTCAAGGTTAATCACACCAAAATCGATTGCAGGAAATACAACTTCAGCAACAGAGTGGTCAATGCCTGGAATACTCTACCTGACTTCCCCAAACCCCAAAAACTTTAACCTTAGACTATCTACTATGGACCTCTCCCCTTTCCTAAGAGATCTTTAAGGGGCATGCATAAGCGTACCAACGTGCCTCCTGTCCCTGTCCTAATGTTCCCTTTATTTGTATCCATTTCATTTATTAATAATCATGTTTATACTTATATCTGTTATCTAATACATGATCAACAAAATAAATAAATAAATAAATAAATACTTCTACTGTCTGCTTTTTGCCCAAATCTGACCAAAATCTTTCTCTGGCTGTGTTTCTTCCCCTTGCCTCCCAAAGCCAGTCTAACATACCATTGCAATATCCCGAGAAAGGATTGTGTGTATATGCCAATAAGAGGAACATATAAAGCAATATTGGATTCTACAACTGATATGATACCAGTCAAATAATATTACAATTCCTACTCAGATAATCCTTGATTTAGGACCACAATTGAAATCAGAATTTCTGTGGCTAAGTAATGTGATCATTACGTGAATTATGTGGACTCGCTCTGATTTAATCATCATTTTTGCTATGGTTGTTAGGTAAATCACATTGTTTCTAAAGCACCTGAAGGCCAAACAAGGAATAATGGAAACTGATCAAGGAGAGATTTGATCTAGAAATAAGGAAAATTTTTCTGACAGTGAGAACAATCAACCAATGGAATGTGTGTGCAGAGTTGCTAGAAGGCAAGAGCAGCTGGGACAAAAGGGGCAACTCAGGAGTAAGGCTTGGAGGTGATTGCCCCTCTCATAAGGTATAAAAGACAGGCAAAGGTGACAAAACCTTTGTAGGAAGCAAAGTCATTTGTTCTATTTGGATTAATCCTTGAAGCTCTGTGTGGACTTTGTATTTTGGTTGGTTTTTTTTATAATTCATTTGGCACTCTAGTTGTTGGCAGCAATTCAAAGGAAAGAAAGGTGAGTGCTAATCTTGAAGGGACTGTTTGGGACTCATTACCAGCTGGGAATGAAAATAATTCCCAGTGTTGAAATAAAATCAGTTTGGCTAAACATGGTTAAGGCAGTGGTTAAAAAACCAAGAGGCTGTCTGTTCTAGTTCTGCCCTAGGCATGAAAGCTGGTTGGGTGACTTTGGGCTAGTTACTGTCTATCAGCTCACAATGTCAGGCTTAAGCAACAAATTGAGACAAATTCCTGACTCAACTAATGGATCAACATGCATTTGACCCCCCAAAACAGACCCTACATCGGTGGGAAAATGCTAGGAAGAAAAAAATATGTATTAAGAAGCATGTTTTTTTTTCTTCCTAGATGCACAGCTTGACTCTTTTTTATTTTGTTCAAGAGCAAGAATGACAGTTCCCAATTTGCTTTGCTAGAGACACTGGTGGCTACCCTTTCCCCATTTCTTTAAAATTAGATTGGCCTTTACAGTCACTGAAATCATAACAGCTGTTTGCAAAGGGGATTCTTAGTATGGGAAAGCTAGGATAGGAAACCAAATCAGTCCATAAATCGTTCTAATCCAGCCTCAATCTCTAATCTTGGCTGCAGCTAGTTGAAAATGTGGCCTGATATATCCCTAGTTGGGAAGGAGATTTTCTGCCATTAGTTTTCTATATTTAAGTGAAGTGCAACAAATAATAAAATATTTGTAAGGGAAACTTTCTAGTAAGAAATGTATGATGAAAAGTCGATAATTTTCTAGCTAGCCCTGACTCATTTGGACATTTGTTCTAAGCATGCCTCTAAATGCCCTCCTGGCAAATGCCAACAGTCACCAAATCTAATGCTCAGTTGGTAAAGCCCTCAGCTTCATAAACATGTGAAATGAGGCTTAACAACTTGTTACAAAGGCATAAATAAACCTATGGCAATAAACTTGCATCCACTCATCGGTAGGTTCATGAAAGCTTTATTAAAACCATCTATTAATTGCTGATCAACTATGAATGCACTCTTAGAAATGAGATCTTTCAAACAGATGTGCTGCCTTAAATAATTCAATAAGCAATAAAGAGAATTAAGAGAACCAGAAAGCAAAAGGATTGGCAAAGAAAGTTGGATATAGCTGAACAACTCATAAGAGCCATACCAAGATCCCTTTCTCAGGACAACTTTTCCAATGTCCAGACCCTAGTTCAGCTTTGCAGGCTAAAGCTTCAAATAAAGTTGGAAAAACAGCTCCATGCCAACTTTAAAAAGTTACTTCTAGCTTTCCTAATATTAATTTTATTCTACAACAACAACACTGGGAGGTGGGTTGGGCTGAGAGAGACACAAAATTATCTGCTACAATGTCCTACCAGTCAATGACTACTTCAGCTTCAACTACAACAATACAAGAGCACACAACAGATACAAAACTGCTTCAAACTTGATTGCAGAAAGTATGACTTCAGCAACAGAGTGGTCAATGCCTGGAATACAATACCCAACTCTGTTGTTACATCCTCTAACCCCCACTCCTTTAACATCAAAGTAACCACTAAGAGGTCTATAAGGGGCGTGCATAAATGCAGCATCGTGCCTACCATCCCTGTTCAATAGGGATACCTATTTCCTGTATTCTTTCTCATGTTTATACTTATGTCTATTATCTTGTAAGCGATTGACAAATCAAATAAATAAATAACATAAAAAAATAAATATTACTCAGTTTCTCTGTTAATAGAACCTGGTCTTCCATTATTAACCCAACACCTTAACTACTAATATAACACTGAAACATTTCTTTCTTTGTCTCAGTCTTATATTGTTCTGCTCCACTCATTTATTTTGGGAGACAATCCACACAACACATAATTCCAAGTACAAATATGGTCCTCTGTCCAGAAAAGATTGCCCAGCCTATACTGATTCTAATTTCCATACAGTTGAACTCAGCTTTAGGGTGAAGACACATCTATGATTTTTGTCCCCTCCCATAAATCAAGACTGGGGATCCCCTTGTTCTATAAAGTTGTTCTGAAGCAAGCCTGTGGTTTTTGAAAAATTGATTGTTTTGAATGGGAAATGTTTGTCAAATCAGCCTGAGGGGTATAATTCCTTAGACATGTAATATGAATTGTTATTGATTAAAGTTTCCAAGATATGGACACCAGAGGCATTATTTAGTGTGAAAGAATACATTACAGCATAACATATGGCTTTTGTTTTGGATGATGAATGCTAATAGAGCTTCTGCATTTCCCAAGTTGAAGTCAAACAAATGTTTCTTTTGAAAGCAAGATAAATTGGGACAATGGGGATTTGTACTCCTAAACCAGAAAAGGGATTTTTCCTTGCAACTATGAAAGAGGTATGGGTGGAAAGATACCTGCAAGGGACAGGTACAATGTGGAGTAGGAATAACTCTAGCAACAGGAGGAAGAGTCACAACCAAGGCAACCAAGGCAACAATTAGATGAAAGAAATCCAGGACGGAGCAAATTGAGCAAATCTCTCTGGATCGATTCTTCCTAGTTCTAAGAAAAAAAAGACAGGGAAACAATATTTAGAGTTGCAAGATTCTGTCACTGTAATTATAAAACAAAGCGGTATTAACATTCATAACCCTTGAAGGGCTGACAACAAGGGGTTGGGTGCCAAAATAGTCAAGATAATATAATGATGTGCCTTCTTCCCTACAATATATGCTCCTGGATTTTTTTAGGAAATATGCACTTTAAATGAAAAATTCATCTTCATGTTAAGTTGTTCCAAACCAGTTTTTTTTTTTGAGCCTTGGTGGTGCAGTAGTTAGAATTAGTACTTCTGCTCACTGCTGGCTGGCTGCAGTTTGTCAATTTGAATCTCACCAGGTTGACTCAGCCTTCCATCCTTCCGAGGTTGATAAAATGAGGACCCAGATTGTTGGGAGCAATAGGCTGACTTTGTAAACCACTTAGAGAGGGCTATAAAGCACTGTGAAGTGGTATATATGTCTTAAATGCTATTGCCATTGCTATTATAGATTTTTTTTATTATCTCAAAATCACACCATCTACCCACCTTACTAATTTTTCAGAATCTATCATAAACTCTTATTGAGGGTTTCTTATTGCCTAATTAAGGAAAAAAATGGTATGTATCTAAAGTAAGCAACAGGATTGGAAGGAAAATCCAACCAGATGTCATTTCAGAAAAAGACTCCATGCAATTGCTTCTGATAGCGCAGTGGGTGCCCTGAATGCATATGTCTTTCTTAGGAAGCCATGGCTCTTTAGCTACCATTTTCTCCAATCGTGCCTCATCAATTTTATCTATGTGCCATCAGGCAGCTATTGTTCAAAGAGCCGCTTCTTTAAGCCATGTCACACTGCACCAACGGATGCAAAGAGGATGTAAAATGGAGAGAAACACTTGCCATCCGTTGGTTAACGCGA